>JAEOAE010001786.1:0-11774 GCA_036365155.1 Meriones psammophilus | reverse complement strand
CTCCCAGTAGTAATGTATGGGGGATCTGTGTACAGTTTAGATTTTATTAATGTTCTTATTTACAAAAGTAAGAACTTTGCATTAAAGATAGATTGTCTGTAGTTCTGACTTTTCTGGCGGAATTTTCCTTTGATGATATAAAATGACCTTCCCATATGTCTTGATTTAATTTTGCTGAAAATCTACTTATTTAGATATTAAAATGGTTATCTGCATGTTTTTGGTCCATTTGCTTGGCAACCTTCCAGCTTTTACTTCAGGTAATATCTATCTTTGTGACTTCATGTGGCTTTGCATGCAACAGATTGTTGGGTCTTGTTTACATATCCATTCTGATAGTCTGTGTCTTTATTGGAGTGTTAAGTCCATTGATGTTGAGGGAAATTAATGATCAGTGGCTGTTATTCCTTTTTTATTTTGATGTTGCTTGTGGTAGTGTGTTTGTGTGCTTGGTTACTTTAGTTTGGCTGCAATGACATTTATTTCTTTCCCGTATTTTCCTGAAGGTAGTTAGCTTTCCGGGTTGTACTTTCTAGAGCTTTTGGTAACTCTGGATTTGGGGGGTAGGTATTGCTTCAAATTTTGTTTTGTCAAGAACATCTTGTTTGTCTATCTATGATGACTTATACTTTAAGGTATAGTAGCCTGTGACATCTATGTTCTCAGGGTCTGCATGACATCTGCATTTAGTCCTCTGGCTTTCTATAGTCTCTGCTGAGGAAGTCAGGTGATCTGATTGGTCGTACATCATATGTTACTGGCCTTTTCTGCAGCTTTAGTATTTTTCTTTGTTTTGTATACTTTACTCTTTATTATGTGGTGGGAGGATTTCTATTCCAATCAATTTATTGGTGTTCTGTGGCGCCTTTGTAGGCCTTATAGACTCTATTTAATTTGGGGAAATTTTCAATGGGATTTTGTTGGAAAATATTTTCTGGGCCTTGGAGGAGGAAACTTATTTTTTCCTCTATTCCTATTATTTTAGGTTTATTTTTCATGTTGTCTTGATTTCTTGGATGGTCTATGCCAGGAATTTTAAATTGTACATTTTCTTTATAGTTACATCTTTTCCATTGTAGCCTTCTTAGCACTCCAAGATCCTTTTCCATCTCATGCAATCTATTGCTTATGCTTACTCTGTAGTTCCTCTTATTCCCAAGTTCTTCTTCCACAGTTTCTTCCACTTGTGTTTTCTTTATTCAATTTCTTATCAGATCTTGAGCTATTTTATTGATTTCCTCACTCTGACCGTATTTTCCTTCAATTCCTTTCCAGCTGTTTGTCTAACAACTTCTCTGTTTCTTTTAATATCGCGAGTGATTGCCATTTCTCTCAAAGGCTGGCAAATTGTTTGGCTGCAACTTCCGTATTTTTAAGTATGTCCAATCTGCTTTGACTTTTATCTTCTACTCGCAAATGGCAATAATCTGTTTGACTTATCTTCATCTATAGGTCTTTATAGTTTATTTTTTCCCCATTATCCTGTTCAGCAAGCACAGATGTAAGGTCATTTTCTTTGAATTTCTCATTTAATCTGGTAAACCAGGCTGCTTACAATGAATAACTGGTTCTGAGATTACATTGCTCTGTCTTGAGCTTTTATGACTTGCCTCCTACCCATTTGGCTATCTTTAGGTGTTGAGTGTTAGTTTGAAAGCTCCTGAACTTCTGTAGGATAACCCCTTGGACAGGAAGATGATTTTTCCCTGGAAGGAGGCTTTTTAGCTTTTGGGGGTATGGTCACTGAATAGCAGCATTTTTCTAGGAATTACAAAACTCACTACAGGCATAGAGACCTGAGCGGTAATTGTGGTCTTTGTTAGTCAAGGGGCCTCCTCTCATCCCAGAGAAGTCCTGAGACAGCTGTCGGCTTCTGGCTTTCTTTGCTGTAAATTTAGTAAGCTGCAGCTATAGCCTGCACCCCATGCGGTTTGGTCAGTTTAGTTAGGATAACTGCTCTTGGAGCAGTATCTGGGGGGTTGATCTTGGGGATCCTAGGCTTCTGTAGGTCTGAGGTTGCCCCTGTACCAGTTCCTCAAGCAGTAACTGTGAGCAGCTGTGCACTGCCTCACATGTGCAGCAGGAGGCCAGAGTCTGAGCCGTGAATCCAGAAACTTTTCCCAGAGCCAGGTGTTCTGGAGGTAGGGCCAGATAAGCCTTTCTCCTTGGGTTTTTCCCAACAGGAAGACCCAGTCTGTGGTGTTTGAGGTGGTGTGTAGATTATGTAGGCAATTTGCAATGACGGCTCAAGCTGGTGACTGAGAAAGAAGTTGAAAAACTTTTCAAGAATGTTTCTGTGTGGTGGTGGTAGTGTGTGTGTGGGGAGTTGGCTGAGTGTCGAAGATGGGACCTTCTATTTCTCTGCCTGTGGAGTTTTCTCCAGACAGGGAAAACCCAGCCTCTGTGTCCTGGGGGCACAGTCTCTGTCTGCATGGAGAGCAGGAACAAGGACTAGTGGCTGGAGGCTCCACTCAGGCCTGGTGGCTGTGCATCCATCTCAGTCTGCAGGACCTTCCAGTGATAACTGGGTGACCTGAGGTCAGTCCTGGGCTTTCTTCTTGCTTGTTTTTTTTTTTTTTTCTGGGGATCCTAGTCTCTGATGCCCTGGAGCACAAGCCAGGTTTGGCCAGGAAGGTGATCAGGACACACATGTGTATCCTGTACCTGGGATATTTTCCGGTTCCTACTGAGTGACCTGGAGAGTGGAATTGAGTGATCCCCATACCACGGAGTTTCTCTCACCTGGAAAACACGATTGTTGTTGTTTTAGGGCCCAGAGTTCAGTCTTTTAGTTGCTGTACCAACATTGCTGCCCTTTTTCCTGTCCTGGCCTCCTGGCAATGCCATCTGATTCCCTCTTCCTCATCCCTCTCTCAATTAATTTTGCTGAAAGTCTATTTTATTAGATATTGAATAGCTACTCCTGCTTGCTTCTTGGGTCTCTTTGCTTGAAAAACTTATTCCTGCTGCAACATCCCAGGAACTTTCCCAGAGATTAGCTAAGTGCTCTGAGGTTGGACCCGATTGTTTCCCCTCATATCATTGGTCTTTCATATTTGAAACACAGTCAGTTGGGACCCACAGATCCAACTATTGGACGCCATGCAGCCCTGCTACCCAGCTTATCAGACAGCATGCAATCAGCAACCATCTGGGATCTATTTTTAATTTTACTGAATATAAGTATTTTGATTGTATGCATGAATATGCACCTCTTGTGTGCCTAATCCTCACAGTAGTCTGAAGATGTCTTCCAAACTCATAAACTATAGCAATTGAAAGTAGCGTGGTCCCAGGAAAACAATTGAGCCCAATTATTTGCAAGAGCATTAAGAGCCCTCACTGCCGAGCCATCTCTCCTATCTTATGTTGCTCATTTATGATCAGCATTTATAACTGCTAATATTTTTGTCTTCTATTTTTACCTGTTTAAACATGCATTCCCTTTTAGTAAGATATCAATAGTTATAGCTTGCTGGGGTAGTGCAGATTTCGGGAAAAAATAAATATACAACAGGAGGAATGTATAATTTTGTAGAACCTTTCAGTTAAGACCTCTTGAGTTCTTCAATATTTTGTGTTTGTTTGATTGACTTAGGGAGGCTCTGTCTTACTATATAGGCTCAGCTGTCCTAGAACTCTTTGCATAGATAATGCTGACATCTAGTTCAATAAGATACACCCAAGGCTTCGCCTCCTGAGTGATGGAATTGAAGGCATGACAGAATACACTCAGCTTGTCCACCATTTTTGTAGTTAGTAACTGTTAATAAATTTCTGATCTGTACTTAGTATTGTTCATCTGTTAATTTCTCTGTGTATCTCTGTTCTATGTCTGTCTCTCTATTTCACACTCTTCTCTCTGTTTGTTCTGTCCACATTAATTGCTATGTGTATTCCAAAGCTATATCCTCTCTTCAAAAAGTTCAGATATGATACAGTTAAAACTTGTTATTCCGCTTTCTAAAATGACTTAGTGATAACATTAACACTTCTTTTAATAGATAAGTTTTAATTCCTATTTTTGCACCCAGATTACATTATTTAGTAAGGAGGATATAGAAAACAATGATCAAAGAATAATCATGTTCTATTCCTTTTCTTGTTTCTGGTCACTCAGAAACATGGTGTTATTAATATGATTGCTGTTGGGTTACAATCACATTATTTTTATCCATGTATTCACTGTAGTCCACTTTCCCTTCCACAAATATATGAGCCCCCTCACATACTGATATGCCACATCCCTGAGCCCTGGTCAAAAACATAATATTCAGTACCATGTTGTCTTTGACTGATGTTACCCATCTGTTCAGTGTCCCCTGATCAACACATCTCATTTGTTGCTATATAAAATATCATATGACTGTGTTTTGTCCTTCCACTTGCATCATGACAGGTCCTGACCTACCTACCCAAGTAACTGGAAGATGATTCATAGATTGCCCAAGAACCCAACTAATGGCTACTTTTATATTCACATGTCTTACAAACTGATGAAACACAGGTTTTGAAGGCTAACGCCTTTGGTTTATTTTTTCAATCTAACTCTTTGTGGCTTTTTCATCTCTTGCATTTCACATCACAGCACCCAACTGTATAACATCTGCACTTCTGTGTCAGAAAATAAATTGAAGAAGCAGTAGAATTATATGATTATATTGACAATGAAGTAAAAAATTATATTGTTGCTAATTGTTTCTGTTGTACAAAATGTATGGCATATTTTAGAATTCGGTGACCTTCACTGATGTATGTAGCTCCAGCTAAGAAGAGTGGGTCTGCTGGAAACCCCCAGAAGCAAGTCTACAAAGGTGTGATGCTAGAGACCTGTGAAAAACCTCTACTGCTAGGTAAGACTGCAATTTTTCTTTCACTTTTAAAACAAAGAGACAATAAAGAGGAATGAGGTAAATAAAATCAGGCATGGCCCTTAAGGGTCACAGAAGATAGTGATTTAAGTTTTGTCTAATAATAACATAGATATTTCCAATAATATATATTTTCTCGTACTATATTTAAAGGGCTACAATTGGGATGACTATAATATTGAAGAACATTTTCAAAGTTCTACTGGGCACAAGGTGTGCTGCAACTTTATGTGCATGTTGATACAGATATAACCTTAAATTTAACGTGTCCTGAAGTTTGGTGTTTTTGTTTGTTTGTTTGTTTGTTTATTGGCTGTTTTTAATTTTCTGTTTGAATAGATTTTTTCTGGGTATCTGTGACTTACCAGACTCTGCTTGTTAGACCAGCCTGACCTCAAAATCACATATCTGCCTGCTTCTGCTCCACAAGTGCGCTGAATTGAAGGCATGTAAATTTGCACAGATGGCTGTGTCCTGAAGTTTAAAGAAAAGCAACAGCAAAAACAGCACTGCTTTAAGTGTATTGATGATCATTAAATCTCTACAATCTATGTAATTTCAATGTCAGGTATCTGATCGGTGTGCTTACAAGGCACTCCCTAAGATAGAAGAAAATAAAATAATATTTTAACAAAAAAAAAATACCATTTGAATCATATGGACATTACACCTACTGACTGAAATCAAGCAATCTGTTTAGTATCATTCTATCTACTCATATATTGTAAGAGGTACATACACTGAATTGGTGATTAGTATAAATCCAAAACCTTCTAATAAGCAAAATATATAGTAGATCCAGGTGTTACTTAATTTTCAGGCAGTAACATTGTAAAGTTTATGAAAGGACAGCTTATGAGAATCAAGAATATTGTTGTGAGAAACTCATCCCTATATTATGACATGTCTATGATGAACAAAAACAAACTGTGTTAATTCAATATGGGAATCTTATTATTTTGTAAATTAAACTGGTATATCATATGTCAAAATGATTCTAAGACACATGAGCATAGGGTTATTGCTGAAGCAGTGTCCCTGTCTTTTCTCCAAGAACAATTGATTTGATAGAAGTCCCCACTGTGAGTACATTTGTACATTTTCTGAATGTGATAAATGGTTAGTGTTAATTGGTTTTGCAACTTCACTGAGAATTCACTGTAAACTCATATTGCTGAAAAATACCATGAAGACTAGGAATTTGGAACTTCTTGCTTGTCTTATTCAGCTTTGCAAATGAAGTATCATTCATACAGTACAAAATTCTGTGAATGGACGCTGTAAAACTCTGTATTCTTACATTTTCATATATAGGAGAAAAACCCTTGGCATATAGAAAATGATGCTATAAAATGTGGGATCCACATAACAAATGCTCTACCATCACAGGATCTTAAAAAATACCCATAATGAAGGAAGTAATACTGTGAAAGTAAATAAAGTGATAAAACTTAAAATTTGATTCTTCTTTACCATTACACCAAATTATGAAATTAATTCATACAGATAAATCTATTTATTAGTGTAATGAAATCACTGTAGTAAATCTTCACATGTGCCAATTATAGTATGAATACAGTCATACTGAGAGAAACCCTTAAATGCACTCTATGTGGTAAAGCCTTCTCCTATATCACTGCTCATATGTACAAAAGAAATTACACACAGGAGAGAAGTCTTACAATGTAATCAATGGTAAAGCCTTGAAAACAGTCATCCTTGATGCTACATGTTAATTACTACACTGAGAGAAACCTTATGAATGTAATGAGGTGGTAAAGCCTTTGCAGAAAACAGTACTCTCTTAAGCTAGAAAAGAACACACACTGGAGAGAAACCTTTTATGAATGCAACAGTGTGGTGCCTTGCACAAAATAGTCATCTCAGAAACTATAAAAGAACACACGGAGAAACTCCTATGAATGTAACCAGTGTGGTAAAGCTTTGCACAAAATAGTACTTAATCCATAAAAGAACACACACTGAGAGAAACCTATGTGAATGTAATCAGTGTAGAAGCTCTTGCACAACACAGTACTCACGGCATAAAAAGAACACACACACTGAGAAAACTCATGAATTTAACCAGTGGTAAAGCCTTGCAGAGCCAGTAATCTTACAAGCCATAAAAGAACACACACTGGAGAGAAACCTATAGAATGTAATGAGTGTGGCAAAGCCTTTGCACAAAACATTTATCTCATAAGCTATAAAAGAACACACACTGAGAGAAAAACCTTATGATTGCATTATGTGGCAAAGCCTTACAAAATAGTCATCTCATAAGCCATAAAAGAACACACACTGAGAGAACTATGAATGTAATGAGTGTGGTAAAGCCTTGCAGAAAATAGTAATCCTATAAGACATAAATAATACATACTAAAGAAACCTTATGAATATACCTAACGGAGCAGTCTGTACAGCAGAGTAATTCAAAACAGGAAAAGACATACAGTGGAGAGAAGCTCAGAGGGATAATTAGTGATAAACCTTGCATATAATATTATCTCCTAATACAAGAACACATTCTGAGGAAACCATGAATTAACTGTGTGGAAAAAGCCTTTGCACATAGCATCTCCTAATACATAAAAGAAAACATACTGGAAAGAAGCTATCTGACTGTACCAATGAAAAAATTTTTGTACTTCAGAATCAACTTGCACTCATGAAAGAAATCCTAATGGACAGTGCTTTTTAACATGGTGAAACCATTCCATATTTGTATAATCTTCATCATCATGAAAGCATTCATACTGAGAGAACTGATGAATGTGTTAAAATGGTGAGGCTCTTGTACAAATCTAGAGTCATCATCATAAAAGTATCCTTACTGGAGAGGAATTCTGTGACTATAAGCAATAGGGAAAAGGGCCCTTTTTGTGTTCTTTGGTCTACTGAGATCCAAATAGAACTGAAAAACTAGCTCAGTGGAAATGACTTCCTTTCTGAAGGGGAAGGGGAAAGGGAATAGGTGCAAGAGGGATTTATGGTAGTAGGAGAGAGAAGGGAGGGGATATGATTGGAATTTGTAAGTAAATAGTTATTTTAAAAAGAATACAATGAATGTAAATAATAATTACATGCAAAAGTATTATATAATGTTTAGGGAAGACTTATTATTAAACCTAATTCTCAACATTTACTGCTTTCAATTGCCTACTTTACACAAGAAACTTTCAGTCCAGTGGATGAATATGTAGGGAATGGTAGAATTAACCACAGCCAGGAAATTCTCTGAGAGTAATATAACAGTGGTAGCCTGTAGGAGTTTCTTTGTGTATACATATATATTGTTCCAGGGTTCTATTGAAACCATCAGAACCTAGACTGAATTTTTGAGATGTGAAGGAGGAGGCTTTCTTCCAGCATGGACCCTCAAGGCTGGCCTAGTTGTGCAACCATGCAAGGTGAGTTTTCTGTGCCTGACTTCAAACTGGGAGTGTCTTTTGACATAGATTCTACTAGCCAAATTTGATAGATGGCTTTTTTGAGTTAATTGATCCTGCTAACTCTCTCCTCCTCTTTAAATATAGGATGATTTTCAGGGATCTGTGCTCTTGTTCATATGATAGGAATGTGCTATTTAATGCAAATCACATTCTTTTTAGAAGAACCTAGTATTGAATGATTATATATATACCTATCCATGGAGCATCGTAACTATTTCTAAGGTATAGCCTCTGTTTCTGGAATCAAATTTGAACTTATTTCCTGAGGTGGTCTCCTCTAGACAGAAGGAGAACTGTTTCAGAAATGTTTGTGATCAAATGTTTCAGACTTCATAGCATTTCATATATTTCACATGTGTATCTGGGATGAGATGGTTAAGTAAACATTGTCTTGTGAGTGGGACTCAGTAAAATGAGTTATACTTAGTGGCACTCTACAGTAAGTTTGTGTTTCAGGTATGGAGTCTTCTGATTTATAGAGTGGCCTATGGAGAAGTAATAAGAGCAGAACATTATTTCTGTTTTAATGAGCTATAGCATTGTGATAAGATATGGGTGGAATGGCAGAGGAGGGAAACTCACCTTTTGAGGGACTAGGGAAGAGGATAGAGGAAAGAGGAGGGATGTACCAGTAGAAGAAGGAGGCCTTCCAGCCAGGATATATAATGAATAAATTGTGAAAAATTAAAAGTAATTAATAAAAGAAAAAGAATTAGAAAACAAAAACCAGTGAGTTAAAAATTTGAGGTCAGTCTGCACTGCCCTTGCTCAAAAAAAAAAAGATAAAGAAAGAAAAGATTAAGCATCTTACTACAAAGTCTTCCTTCTTGATTAGCTTCCTAGGTCTACAGAGATTTTAGTACATCATCCTATATTATAGGTGTAATATCCACTTATATGTGAGTATGTAATTATGTGTGTCTTTCTGCTTCTGAGAGATACCTTACCTAGATGATAATTTCTAGATCCCACCATTTGCCACCAAATTTCATGATTTCTTTGTTTTTAATTGCTGAGAAGGTCCTGACAGTAAATGTACCCTCACCTCCTGTATTCATCTCAACTGAGGGACATCTGGTTTGAGCCTCGGCTTCTGGCCATTAAGGCCCGCATTTCTGAACACGCCTATTTCGAAACACAAAGGCAATAATGATAATCATTGTGGTTGTATACTTGAGCTTTTTTGGATATATGCCTACGAAAGTTGTATAGCTGATCTTGAGGTAGCACTATTCCTAATTGTCTGAGAAAATAACAGGAGCCTATCAGAGGTCCTCTGAAAGACTCCTACCCAGCAGGGTATCAAACATATGCTGAGATTCAGACAAAGACATTTTTCAGAGTGCAGGGAATGTTATGACAGAAGGAGGAGATAGAAACATCTGAGGGAACAGCAAACGGCCAAGGAGAACAACAGAATCAAAAAGGTTCTGGCATGTAAATTTTCTGAGACTGATACTCCAAACAAAGGGACCAAGGAATGGAGATAAATTAGAACCCCCTGCACAGAAATAGTCAAAGACAGCTCTGCATCCAAGAGGGTACCCTAACAGGATTCTCAGGGGACTATCTCTGGACATGAACTCATGGGCTAGTTCTTGATCAGCTCCACCTGAGCAGAAAAACAATCCTGCCAGTTCACAGAGATAGACAAAGGCCAGTCCGATGAGTACTTTGATTGACTATAGTCAGACGGAAGGGGAGGAAGTCCTCCCTACTATTGGACTGGGGGGACAGACAGGAGAACAAGAGGGAGTGAGGGTGAGATTGAGAGGGATGCTGGAGGAGATAGAGCTGGGATACAAAGGAATAAACTGTAAATACAAATAAAATGAAATAGAAAAGAAAATTAAAAAAATATTTAATAAAAAGGAGAATCAAAGATGGTGTACTAAGAGGACAGTATTCAGAGCAGCACAGCAGTGACCACAGCAAGCACAGACCAACATCTGGGCCCTCAACAACAGCAATTGTGTTTCCGGGTTAGGAACAAACCCTAATGGAGTGGGAAGTAATCGGGTCCATTCTCAGGTTACCCGCAAACTATGGAAGAATTCCTGGTTCCCCGCGTAAGCAATAGGTCACTGTGTCAGAGCTGCCATGACTGTGTTCTGTCACTCATCCCAGACTGTACTGTGGGCCCCACAACACCAGATATTGGGCTTTCCAGTCTAGCTAAAACCCCATGGAGTAAGGAAGCACCGTGGACTGTCCTCAGGTCACCCAGAAATCCCTGAAAGGTCTGGCCCTACAAGGTACTCAGCCCAGAGAGTTCTTTCTATTCCCAAATCATCGTCCCAATACAGAACTGTGGGCACCAAATCACCAGGGACCAGGCTCTGTTGGGAGCAAACCCTAAGGCAAGGAAGATCAAGTCCAACCTCATTGCAACCAATGGAATTCCACCATACTTCCCAAAAGGCTCTCAGGAAAAGTTTTGGACCTCTCCAAATGCCCAGTCACCAGCATAGAGTTACTTACCTGCCCTGCATGCTCTACTCAACATCCTAGACTGAACTGTGGACCCTAAACAGGACAGACTGGGTCACCCTGTTGGAAGGAAACCATACAGTGGGAAAACATTATTCCATACCAGGACACCCAGTTCAGGAAAAGTCTGGTTCCCACAGGCTCCAGGATCTAGCCTTTGCATGCAAGGACTGCTGCACTCACCTGCTACTGATTACCGCTAAAGGCCTGGGGCATAGAGCTCAACTTCAGGATCTACAGAAGCCTGATCCAAGAGATCTGTTTTCAGACAAAACAGTACTCACTATTCACTTTTCCTTTGTTAAGGGAAAGGTCCCATGAAGGACAAATTTTAAAAGGAGTCCCAGCATGACTTAAAGCTCTAGCAGGGTGGGTAGGTCTACCCTAGCCTCGCTCTAACAACAGGGGAAACACTGTCTGTACACCCTCAGGGACACAGGGCTAAAGTCAGGTTCACTGTTATCTGCAGTCTGCAGGCCTGGAACACAAAATGAGAACCTGAAACCATTCAAGAAAAGACTGGCAGGCATGAAGGTGCAGAGTTGTAATTAGAGGACAAGAAGCTGAGAGAGATGATGAGTCTCCAGACCAACCTGGGCTTTCATGTTTCAACTGCTTGTCCCATCAAAACCCAGAGAACGGGGGCTGAAGATATAGCTCAGTAGTTAAGACACATGCCATTTTGCAGAGGACTGCATTAGGGCTCCCAGAATCTGTATCAGGTGGATCACAACGCACGCCTACTCTTGGGCATCTCCTACCCTCTCCTGGCCCTGCCAGGCATGTATACCACTACGGAAACAGATAAATAAAAGAAATCTACTGAAAACTGAGAATGACAGACAGAGAGATGGACGGTGGATACAGCATGAGCTCACCTCCTGCACTGGAGACTACCTTGCTCTAAGACCTCACTGTGTCTGGGCAAGCCACTGTGCCCATCAGCAATACGCAACTG
>JAEOAE010000484.1:0-11213 GCA_036365155.1 Meriones psammophilus | reverse complement strand
TCATTTATGTCATCCACTCAAAGAGCATCAGACCAGTCTGATAACTTTTTCTCAGAGGCGGGACCTGGGGCATCAACCCGCATGCAATCAGACATGCCTTCTGTGGGTCCAAACCGCTGACCCTGAGTGCAGTGTCGCCTCACATCCTGAGCGTAAAATTTTAGCTTTTATGGTATCCAACCATGCTTGGGGAGAATGTCCTGCTTCAATGGCTGTAAAGGCCTGAATGATCATGGCTGCATCACACTGTTGTGAGACCTAATCTTGCATATATACCACAGGCAAACAAAAGGAGACCAACACCAGAAGGCCTGCAAAGCTCCCATGCCTGCCCATTCCTTCAGATGATTCATGGCTGCAGATATCCATGATGATAATCCTGTGGCTAGTCCTGTGTCCACTTTGGTAGAATTTACTGTGACAATGGCCACTCAGCTGCTCCATCTTAGTATCGAATTCTCCAGTCCAATTACTCAAAACATAGCTCTCGACAATTGTTTAGACAGATTTGCAACACAGGAAAATTCTCATGTTATATGCTAGTGACCTGGCACAGCATATTTTCATTGACACCCGAGTTGAGTGTTTTGCCATAGGGTATCAATTTGCTCCCTGCATGAGGTCAATGTTCTGATTGAACACCATCAAGCTTCCTTTAGATATATCACTTTTAAGTTTTCTGTATTCCTAATTGAGAGAGTGGCACACATGTGATTTAGTTAACAAAGTAATGCTTCTATGCTTATGTTCTTTCGCTGGAAACTTGTTAGGTTAGGTTAGGGTTAGGTTAGGTTTAGGATTAGAGTTAGGGCTTAGGGTTAGGTTGTGGTTAGGTTAGGCAAGGTTAGGGGGTTAGGGTTAGGGGTTATATCACTTTTCAGTTTTCCTGTTATAATAATTGAACAGGCGACACAAATGTGAATTAGTTTACAAAGTTTTGCTTTTTTATGCTTCTGTTCTTTCGATGAAAATTTGTTTTTTCCCTTTACATTTCAATTTATCGCCAGTTTCCCTGTATTCCTAATTGAGTGAGCGACACACATGTGATTTAGTTTACAAAGTAGTGCTTTATGCTTGTTCTTCTGTTGGAAACTTGTTTCTGTGCTGTATAGTGTGATATATCACTTCAGTTTTCCTGTTATAATAATTGAACGGGCGACAAGAATATGAATTAGTTTACAAAGTTGTGCTTTTCCTTTCTGTTCTTTCTATGGAAGCAGGTTCCTGTGCTATACAGTTCGATATATCACTTTTCAGTTTTACTGTTATAATAATTGAACGGGCGACAATGTATGTGAATTAGTTCACAAAAGTTCTGCTTTATGCTTTGTTCTTTCGATGGTAACTTGTTTCTAAAGCCACACAGTGTGAGATAACACTTTTCAGTTTTCCTGTATTCCTAATTGAGCGAGCCACACAAATGTTATTCCGCTTAAAAGTAGTGCTTTGCCTTTCTGTTCTTTCTGTTCAAAACTTGTTCCCTGTGCTGTACAGCGCGCTATATCACTTTTCAGTTTTCCCTGTATTCCTTATTGAGCGAGTGGCACACATGTGATTTAGTTTACAAAGTAGTGCTTTGCTTTTCTGTTCTTTCATTGGAAACTTGATCCTGTTAGGAACAAGAAGGTTAGGTTAGGTTAGGGCTTAGGTTAGGCTTAGGTTAGGGGGCTTAGATTAGGATTAGGTTAGGTTAGGGTTAGGGTTAAGATGAGTGTTAGGTTAGGTAGGGTTAGGGTTAAGGTTAGATTAGGTTAGCTTAGTGTTAGGTTGAGGGTTATATCACTATTAAGTTTTCATGTTATAATAATTGAACAGGCTTATTACTAATGTGAATTAGTTTACAAAGTTGTGCTTATGCTTTTTTTCTTCAATGGAAACTTGTTCCTGTGCTGTACAGTTCGATATATCACTTTTCAGTTTTCCTGTTATAATAATTGAACGGCAACACGTATGTGAATTAGTTTACAAAGTTGTGCTTTCCATTTCTTCTTCCTTGGAAACTTGTTTCTTTGCCGCATACAGCGAGATAACACTTTTCAGTTTTCCTGTGTTCCTAATTGAGGCAGCGACACACATGTGATTCCGCTTAAAAGTAGTATTTTGCTTTTCATTCTTTTTTATTCTAAACTTGTTCCTTTTAGGAACAAGTTAGGTTAGGTTATGTTTAGGTTAGGGCTTAGGTTAGGTTATGGTTAGAGTTAGAGTTAGGGCTTAAGTGGTTAGGTTAGGTTAGGTTAGGTAGGGCCAGGTTAGGTTAGGTAGGCTAGGGTTAGGTTAGGGTTAGCTTAGGTTAGGTGAGGTGAGGCATCACTTTTCAGTTTTCATGTTATAATAATTTAACAGGCTACACCTAATGTGAATTAGTTTACAAAGTTGTGCTGTGTGTTTCTGTTCTTTCAATGAATACTTGTTTTGCGTACATTTCGATTCATCGCTTTCAGTTTCCTGTATTCCTAATTGAGTGAGGGACACACATGTGATTTAGTTGACAAATTAGTGCTTTATGCTTGTTCTTCTGTTGGAAACTTGTTTCTGTGCTGTATAGTGATATATCACTTTTCAGTTTTCCTGTTATAGTAATTGAACGGGCTTACAGGTATGTGAATTAGTTTACAAAGTTGTGCTTTTCATTTCTGTTCTTTCGATGAAAGTAGGTTCCTGTGCTGTACTGTTCGATATATCACTTTTCAGTTTTCCTGTTATAATAATTGAACGGGCGATACATATGTGAATTAGTTAAAAAGTTGGGCTTTATGCTTCTGTTCTATAGATGGAAACTTGTTTCTGTGCCATACAGTGCAGTGTAGATAACACTTTTCAGTTTTCCTGTATTCCTTATTGAGCGAGTGACACACATGTGAATCCGCTTAAAAGTAGTGCTTTGCTTTTCTGTTCTTTTGCTCAAACTTTTTCCTGTGCTGTACGGTGCCTTATATTTCTGTTCAGTTTTCCTATATTCCTAATTGATAGAGTGGCACACATGTGATTTAGTTCACAAAGTAGTGCTTTGTATTTATGTTCTTTCATTGGAAAATTGTTCCTGTTAGAAAAAAGTTAGGTTAGGATTAGGTTATGGTTAGGGGTTAGGCTTAGGGTTAGGTGAGGCTTTAGGTTAGTGTAGGGTTAGAGTTAGGTTAGGTTAGGGCTTAGGCTGTCTGTGAGGGATATATCACTTTTCAGTTTTCCTGTTATAATAATTGAACAGGCTTATTACCTAATGTGAATTATTTTACAAAGTTGTGCTTTGCTTTCTGTTCTTTCTCGATGAAAACTTGTTCCTTTGCCATACATTTCGATTTATCACTTTTCAGTTTCCCTGTATTCTAATTGAGTGAGAGACATACATGTGATTTAGTTTACAAAGTAGTGCCTTGTGTTTCTGTTTTTCTGTTGAAACTTGTTTTTGTGCTGTACACTGTGATATATCACTTTTCAGTTTTCCTGTTATAATAATTGAACGGGCTAAACATGTGAATTAGTTTACAGTTGTGCTTTGTGCTTCCCTCTTTCTTCGATGGAAACTTGTTTCTGTGCCATAGAGTGCGCAGATAACACTTTTCAGTTTTCCTATTCCAAATTGAGCTAGCAACACACAAGGATTCCGCTTTTAAATGTAGGTGCTTTTTCCTGTTCTTTCTTCGCTAAAAACTTGTTTCTGTGCTGTACAAAAGCGATATATCTCTTTCAGTTTTCCTGTATTCCTAATTGAGAGAGTGGCACACATGTGATTTAGTTTATAAAGTAGTGCTTTATGCTTATGTTCTTTTTTGGAAACTTGTTCCTGTTAGGAATGTTAGGTTAGGTAAGGGTTAGGTTAGGCTAGGGGTAGGTTAGTAGTTAGCCTAGGGTTAGGTTAGGTTATATCACTTTTCAATTTTCCTGTTATAATAATTGAACAGGCTTTTTTTTTTGTGAATTAGTTTACAAAGGTGCTTTATGCTTGTGTCTTTCGATGAAAACTTGTTTCTGTGCCATACATTTGATATATCGCTTTTCAGTTTTCCTGTATTCCTAATTGAGCTTGCAACAACACACATGTGATGAAGCTTACAAAGTAGTGCTTTATGCTTCTGTTCTTCTGTTGGAAACTTGATTCTGTGCTGTACAGTGTGATATATCACTTTCAGTTTTCCTGTTATAATAATTGAACATGCCATATGTGAATTAGTTTACACAGTTGTGCTTTATGCTTCTGTTCTTTTATGGAAACTTGTTTCTGTGCCGCACAGTGCTAGATAACACTTTTCAGTTTTCCTGTATTCCCAAATGAGCAGCCGCACACATGTGATTCCCTTTAAAAGTAGTGCTTTGCTTTTCTGTTCTTTCTGCTCAAAACTTGTTCCTGTGCTGTACAGTGCGATCTCTCTTTCAGTTTTCCTTTTCCTTATTGAGCCGGGTGGCAGACATGTGATTTAGTTTACAAAGTAGTGCTTTGCTTCTGTTCTTCTGTTGGAAACTTGATTCTGTGCTGTACAGTTTGATATATCACTTTTCAGTTTTCCCTGATATAATAATTGAACGGATGACACGTATGTGAATTAGTTTACAAATTTTTGCTTTGCATTTCTGTTCTTCGATGGAAACTTGTTCCTGTGCTGTACAGTTCGATATATCACTTTTCAGTTTTCCTGTTATAATAATTGAACGGGCGGCAAGTATGTGAATTACTTTACAAAAGTTGTGCTTATGCTTCTGTTCTTCGATGGAAACTTGTTTCTGTGCCATACATTTAGATATATCGCTTTTCAGTTTTCCTGTATTCCTAATTGAGCGAGCAACACACATGTGATTTAGTTTACAAAGTTGTGCTTTGCTTTTCTGTTCTTCTGTTGGAAACTTGATTCTGTGCTGTAAAGTGTGATATATCACTTTTCAGTTTTCCTGTTATAATAATTGAACTGTGGGACACGTGATGTGAATTAGTTTACAAAGTTGTGCTTTGCTTTTCTCTTGTTTCGATGGAAACTTCTTTCTGTGCTGTACAGTGTGAGATAACACTTTTCAGTTTTCCTGCATTCCAATTGAACGAGCAACACACATGTGATTCTGTTTAAACCAATTGCTTTGCTTTTCTGTTCTATCCTTCAAAACTTGTTCCTGTGATGCACAGTGCATTATATCTCTTTTCAGTTTTCCTTTTATTATTGAGCGGTGGCAGACATGTGATTTAGTTTACAAAGTAGTGCTTTAAGCTTTTGTTCTTCTGTTGAAACTTGATTCTGTGCTGTACAGTTTGATATATATCACTTTTCAGTTTTCCTGTTATAATAATTGAATGGACAACACGTATGTGAATTAGTTTACAAAGTTGCTGTTTATGCTTCTGTTCTTCGATGGTAACTTGTTTCTGTGCCGCATAGTGGAGATAACACTTTTCAGTTTTCCTGTATTCTAATTGAGCGAGCGACACACATGTGATTCTTTTAAAAAGTAGTGCTTTGCTTTTGTGTTCTTTTGTTCAAACTTGTTCCTGTGCTGTACAGTGCTATATCACTTTCAGTTTTCCTGTATTCCTAATTGAGCGAGTGGCACACATGTGATTTAGTTTACAAAGTAGTGCTTATGCTTATGTTCTTTCGTTGGGAAACTTGTTCCTGTTAGGGAACAATTTAGGTTAGGTTACGGTTTAGGTTATGGTTAGGTTAGGCTTAGGGTTAGGATTAGGTTAGGTTAGGATTAGGGTTAGGTTAGGGCTTAGGTTAGGGTTATATATCACTTTTCAGTTTTCCTGTTATAATAATTGAACAGGCAACACCTAATGTGAATTAGTTTACAAAGTTGTGCTTTATGCTTGTTCTTTCAATGAAAACTTGTTTTTTGCCATACATTTCGATATGTCGCTTTCAGTTTTCTGTATTCCTAATTGAGTGAGCAACACACATGTGATTTAGGTTACAAAGTACTGTGCTTTGCTTTTCTGTTCTTCTGTTGGAAACTTGATTCTCTCTGTACAGTGTGATATATCACTTTTCAGTTTTCCTGTTATAATCATTGAACGGACGACACGTATGTGAATTTGTTTTACAAACTTGTGCTTTTATGCTTTGTTCTTTTGATGGAAACCTGTTCCTGTGCTGTACTGTTCGATATATCACTTTTCAGTTTTCCTGTTATAATAATTGAATGGGCGACACATATGTGAATTAGTTTAAAAGTTGTGCATTATTTCTCTTCTTTTCGTGGAAACTTGTTTCTGTGCCATAAAGTGAGAGATAACACTTTCAGTTTTCCTGTATTCCTAATTGAACGAGCTACACACACGTGTTTCCTGCTAAAAAGTAGTGCTTTGCTTTTCTGTTCTTTTGTTTGAAACTTGTTCCTGTGCTGTACAGTGCTTTATATCACTTTTCAGTTTTCCTGTATTCCTAATTGAGCAAGATTGCACATGTGATTCCGCTTAAATGTAGTGCGTTGTTTTCCTGTATTTCGCTCAAAACTTGTTCCTGTGCTGTACAGTGAACAATATCTCTTTTCAGTTTTCCTGTATTCCTAATTGAGAGAGGGCACACATGTGATTTAGTTTACAAAATAGTGTTTTATGCTTATGTTCTTTCGTTGGAAACAAGTTCTGTTAGGAACAAGTTAGGGTTAGGTTAGGTTAGGTTAGGTTATATCACTTTTCAGTTTTCCTGTTATAATAATTGAATAGGCAACAAGAATGTGAATTAGTTTACAAAGTTGTGCTTTGTGCTTGTTCTTTCAATGGAAGCAGGTTCCTGTGATGTACAGTTCGATATATCACTTTTCAGTTTTCCTGTTATAATAATTGAACGGGCGACACATATGTGAATTAGTTTACAAAGTTTTGCTTTATGCTTGTTCTTTCTGATGGAAACTTGTTTCTGTACCGCATAGTAGGAGATAACACTTTTCAGTTTTCCTGTATTCCTAATTGAGCGAGCTGACACACATGTGATTCCGCTTAAAAGTAGTGCTTGCTTTTCTGTTCTTTCATTTGAAACTTGATCCTGTGCTATACAGTGTGTTATATCTCTTTTCAGTTTTCCTGTATTCCTAATTGAGAGAGTGGCACACATGTGATATAGTTTACAAAGTAGTGCTTTGCATTTATGTTCTTTTTTGTTGGAAACTTGTTCCTTTAGGAACAAACAAGGTTAGTTTAGGTTAGGCTGAGGGTTAGGTTAGGGTGCTTAGGGTTAGGGTTAGGGTTATATCACTCTTCAGTTTTCCTGTTATAATAATTGAACAGGCAACACGAATGTGAATTAGTTTACAAAGTTGTGCTTGTGTTTCTGTTCTTTCCATGAAAACTTGTTTCTGTGCCGTTACATTTAGATAACACTTTCAGTTTCCCTGTATTCCTAATTGAGTGAGCGACACACATGTGATTTAGTTTACAAAGTAGTGCTTGGCTTCTGTTCTTCTTTTGAAACTAGTTTCTGTGCTGTACAGTGCAATCTATCACTTTTCAGTTTTCCTGTTATAATAATTGAAAGGGCGACATGTATGTGAATTAGTTTACAAAGTTGTGCTTTGTGCTTTTCTTCTTTCGATGGAAACCTGTACCTGTGCTGTACTGTTCAATATATCACTTTTCAGTTTTCCTGTTATAATAATTGAATGGGCTTACACATATGTGAATTAGTTTACAAAGTTGTGCATTTGCTTCTTTTCTTTCGATGGAAACTTGTTTCTGTGCCATAAAGTGAGATAACACTTTTCAGTTTTCCTGTATTAATAATTGAACAAGCAACACAATCCGTGTTTTAGTTAAAAGTAGTGCTTTGCTTTTCTCTTCTTTTGTTTGAAACTTGTTCCTGTACTGTACAGTGCGAGATATCACTTTTCAGTTTTCCTGTATTCCTAATTGAGCGAGATTGCACACATGTGATTTGCAGTTTAAATGTAGTGCTTTTGCTTTTCTGTTCTTTCCTTCAAAATTATTCCTGTGCCGTACAGTGTTATATCACTTCAGTTTTTCCTGTATTACTAATTGAGAGAATGGCACACATGGGATTTAGTTTACAAAGTAGTGTTTACATTTATGTTCTTTTTGTTGGAAAACTTGTTCCTGTGCTGTAGAAAAACTAGTGTTAGGTTAGGTTAGGTTAAACAAGAAGGTAGCTTAGGTTTGGTTAGGGTTAGGTTAGGCTAGGTTAGGCTTAGGGTTAGGTTAGGGCTATATCACTTTTCAGTTTTCCTGTTATAATAATTGAACGGGCGACACGTAATGTGAATTAGTTTACAAATTTGTGCTGTGCTTGCTCGCTCTTTCTCGATGAAAACTTGTTTCTTGCCATATACATTTATCACACTTTTCAGTTTCCCTGTATTCCTAATTGAGTGAGCGACACATGTGATTTAGTTTACAAAAGTAGTGTTTTATGCTTGTTCTTCTTTGGAAACTAGTTTCTGTGCTGTACAGTGCAATATATCACTTTTCAGTTTTCCTGTTATAATAATTGAACTGGCGGTTACATATATGTGAATTAGTTTACAAAGTTTTGCTTTATGCTTTCTTCTTTCTCGATGGAAACTTGTTTCTGTGCCATACATTTCGAGATAACACTTTCAGTTTTCCTGTATAATAATTGAACGCAGCAACAAACATGTGATTTATTTAAAAGTAGTGCTTTGCTTTTCTGTTCTTCTGTTGGAAACTTGTTTCTGTGCTGTACAGTGCTATATCACTTTTCAGTTTTCCTGTTATAATAATTGAGCCAATGGCACATATGTGATTTAGTTTACAAAGTAGTGCTTATGCTTCTGTTCTTTTCGCTGTTGTTCCACAAGAAGTTGTTAGGTCTGTGTTAAGTTACAATAAGGTTAGGCGCCATAGGTTGGGGATTTCGTTGGAAACTTAGGTTAGGGCTTAGGTTAGTGTTAGGGTTATATCACTTTTCAGTTTTCCTGTTATAATAATTGAACAGGCGCAAACAAATGTGAATTAGTTTACAAACCAGTGCTTTGCGCTTCTGTTCTTCGATGAAAACTTGTTTCTGTGCTGTACAGTTCGATTATATCGCTTTTCAGTTTTCCTGTTATAATAATTGAGTGAGTGACACACATGTGATTTAGTTTACAAAATAGTGCTTTTATGACTCTGTTCTTCTGTTGGAAACTTGTTTCTGTGCTGTACAGTGAGATATATCACTTTTCAGTTTTCCTGTTATAATAATTAAACGGGCTACACGCTTGTGAATTAGTTTTTACAAAGTTGTGCTTTTGCTTCTGTTCTTCGGCGATGGAACTTGTTTCTGTGCTGTACAGTTCGAGATAACACTTTCAGTTTTCCTGTTATAATAATTGAACGGGCGACACGTGATGTGAATTAGTTTACAAAGTTCTGCTTTGCTTTCTGTTCTTGATGGAAACTTGTTTCGTGCCGCATACAGTGTGAGATAACACTTTTCAGTTTTCCTGTATTCCTAATCGAGCAAGTGGCACAAATGTTATTCCGCTTAAAAGTAGTGCTTTTCTTTGTGTCTTTTTTTGAAACTTGTTCCTGTTAGGAACAATCTAGGAATTAGGAATTAGGTTAGGTTAGGTTAGGTTAGGGCGAGGTTAGGTTAGGTGAGGGTTTGGGTTAGGTTAGGATTAGGGTTAGGTTAGGTTAGGCTTAGGTTAGTGTGAGGGTTATATCACTTTTCAATTTTCATGTTATAGTAATTGAACAGGTGACACTAATGTGAATTAGTTTTACAAAGTTTTGCTGTGCCTTCTGTCTCTTCGATGAAAATTGTTTCTTTGCTGCACATTTCCCGATTTATCGCTTTTTCAGTTTTTCTGTATTCCTAATTGAGTGAACAACACACATGTGATTTAGTTTACAAAGTAGTGTTTTGCATTTCTGTTCTTCTGTTGAAACTTGATTCTGTGTTGTACAGTGTGCTATATCACTTTTCAGTTTTCCTGTTATAATAAAATGAACGGGCAACACGCTTGTGATTTAGGTTACAAACTTGTGCTTTATGCTTTCCTATTCTTTGATGGAAACTTTTTCTATTCCTTTCACTGTTTTCCTGTTATAATAACTTGTTTTAGTTTAAAAGTAGTGCCTTTCTGTTCTTTCTCTTCGAAACTTGTTTCTGTGCTATACAGTGCACCTTTTAAGTTTTCCTGTATTCCTAACTGAACGAGTGGGCACACATGTGATTTAGTTTGGGCAGTAGTGCTTTGCTGCTTGTTTTTTGAAACGTTGGAAACTTGTTCCTGTTAGGAACATGTTAGGATTAGGTTAAATGTAGTGCGCTGTTAGCCTGTATTTCGTTCAAAACTTGGGGCGGAAGCTCTAGGTATTCCTAATTGGAGGTACACATGTAGGCTACAAAATAGGTTTCATGTTAGTGTTAGGTTAGGAACAAGTTAGGTTAGGGTGAGGGTTATATCACTTTTCATTTTTTGTTATAATAATTGAACAGGCGACACGAATGTGAATTAGTTTACAAAGTTGTGCTTTGTTTTTCTGTTCTTCTGTTGAAACTTGTTCCTGTGATGTACAGTGTGATATATCACTTTTCAGTTTTCCTGTTATAATAATTGAACGGGCGACACATATGTGAATTAGTTTACAAAGTTGTGCTTTTTCGCTTATGTTCTTCGATGGAAGCAGGTTCCTGTGCTGCATAGTTCGATATATCACTTTTCAGTTTTCCTGTTATGATAATTGAAACGGCGTACACAAATGTGAATTAGTTTTACAAAGTTGTACTTTGCTTTACTGTTCTTTTCGATGAAACTTGTTTTGCGTCGCATTTTCGATATAATGCTTTTCAGTTTTCCTGTATTCCTAATTGAGCTTAACAACACACATGTGATTTAGGTTACAAAGTAGTGCTTTGGCGCTTGCTCTCTGTTGGAAACTTGAATCTGTGCTGTACATTGATATATCACTTTTCAGTGTTCCTGTTATAATAATTGAACGGCTTATTAATGATGTGAATTAGTTTTACAAAGTTGTGCTTTTTTTTCACTTCTATAGATGAAGCAGGTTCCTGTGCTATAAAGTTCAATATATCACTTTTTCAGTTTTCCTGTTTTAATAATGCAACGGGAGATACACATGTGAATTAGTTTACAGTTGTGGTTTCATGCTTGTTCTTTCGATGGAAACTTGTTTCTGTGCCTTAAAGTGCGAGATAACACTTTTCAGTTTTCCTGTATTCCCACTGTGCGAGAGACACACATGTGATTCCGCTTAGTAGTGTGCTTTCCTTTTCTGTTCTTTAGTCTGGAAGTAGTTCCTGTGCTGT
>JAEOAE010003212.1:0-11766 GCA_036365155.1 Meriones psammophilus | reverse complement strand
GATCTTCCATCCTGCCGAGAAACTTGACAGGAGTTCTTCCTCTCCAGTGTGTACTGAGAACAACACCCAGGAAAGTGCAGACTATGGCAAATGCGTAAAGGGGTCCGCTGCTCAAGCTTAAATATCGACCTGAGGCCCCACCCACTCCTCGAGGCTCCAATTACAGGCCAAAACCATGGAACGCCTTTGCTTCCAAACTGTGAAACCCTTCCTTCCTCCTGCTAATTTTCCCAGTTATCCTACTCCTAAAGAAGCCTTTCCAGAAACAGTCGGCCTTGTGTTCTACCTAAATCTCCACTGCTGCTTAGCTCACAGCACGCATTCTGTGTTGGGCCCAAGGCATGAGTTTGCGGGAGAGTCTAAGGCATGGCATCTGATGATCAGGCGAGGAGAAGAGGCATAAGCCAGGAGCACTCTTTTGCCTACTTTAACAAGGTCATTCATTCAGTCTATTGATGCTCAAGGAGAACGTGGCTAGAACAGATCTTGCACCTGCACGGTGCCGCCTGCTTAAGTTCCTTTCTGAGCCCAGTCTCCCCGGTGTATGATTTCAACAATCTAAATACATTAGACCCAAAGTCTAAGCATTTGGGCAAAGAGTAGACTCATCCTCCAGAAAGACTTGAATTATTTTTGAATTTCTCTCTTCAGTGGCAGGCCACAGAAGGTGTCAACTTCCCTCTTGGTTCCTCTGGTTCCCCCCTATTTAATCCACCATACAATTTTGTCCTACTGGAGAAATTTTACAGATTCCTAGAAACTGTATGAACCTTCAGAAGCACAATACATTGTGGATCCTAAGACTTTGGGAGAGGATACTGAAGTCACTTGTCATTTCAAGGAACAACATTTGTTGCTGCCATTAATTTGGATCTCTGATCATTAGGCAGTGTTTTCCAGAACACACAATTTCCGGTACTGCCAAATGTGCCTGTTGTTCTTCTCAGGGTGTGGCTTTGCCCTAGGTGGAGGAGAACAGTAATAGCTTGATGAGGTTCTAACTCCCCTGCCTTTTTTTTTGCATCTCCTGCCTTAAGTATGTGCCATAATTTTAACTTTTCCCTAGTCTCACCAATAGTACTCCTGGGTACAATAGATACTGTAGAAGTTATTCTTGCATCTTTCCAGAGATCCTCTTTACTATCCTGAACACGCAGGCATAAACATTCGTATTTCCTTTGTGACATAGAACCTTTTGCAGATAGGTTCAGAGTGTTTATCTGCAGCCAGATGCAAAGCTGTGCTGCTGCATGGTGGTAATGCAATCTGAAATCTCAGTTGAGATTTTCCTACCTGCCTAGGACCACATGGCTGCCTGTTGGGAGACAGCTCGTATTGTTGCATGCAGGGGTGTAACTCGAGACAGGCCCCTCTGAGCTGAGCTTTTTTCTGATGGCAAGAGGTTATCCTGTATGTCCTCGGTGCTGTGATCCCACACCAGTGCTTTCTCGCTTACATGCCATGAAGCCCCGGGAACATTTGCATTCCCTTGAGCCAGAATCTGCTTGTTCCTTTCTGTGAATAAAGGACTTGTTTCTGTGTTAACACCCCCTCCTATTTTGAGTTCCAGAGATTTTAACCTCTTTTTTTTTTTTTTTTTCTAAATTCCCAGATTCACCTAAAATAGCACACCAGGTGATTTGAGAACTGGGAACCTAGCTGTAGTTTGTCTTGTGAGGTCGGGCATTGATGCCCTGAGAGCCAAAAAGCAGCATGTTCTCTGATCATTCATTTCTTGGGGCTGTTCCTCCCTCTTCGTGCTCTAAATGCCTCCTACATGTGATATTTAAGAAACATGCGCCAAGAATGGCATCAGTGCTTATCTGGTGTCAGTCTGGTACTGCCCTCTGAGAGCTTAACCCAATCTCTGTATGAAGTTGTGAACAGTCTTCTCCAGGCCTTGATTACCTTAGTGAATGAGGCGGTTGGTTTTGCACAGGATCCTTAACAGATCCAGGCACTCTTAAACCTGCAAGATGAGATTATTCAGTGACTTCATCATCAGAACAAATGAGGGACCACCTGGGAATGAGAAAAATAACTGTGATTATTTTAATTGAAGTCAGTAGATAGCTTTTGAAGGGTGGGGTGAACTGTTCTGAGAAAAACAATCAGCTGTAAAGCATAGAGCAAAAGTGATCTTGATTTTTCAGGCATAAAACCCTGTGTTTTGTACATGTTCAGGTCATGTCCTGTCTTTGGAGGTGCGACCTATCTCGACAGCACAAAAACCTTTGCTATTGCATCAAGTTGTGGTCTGTGAGGTTCCTGTGAAGGGTGTAATCCTGAGCTCCTGAGCAGTGAGACTCCAGGTCTTAAGCATTTTGGTGCATTGCCCAGAAAACAGACCTCAACAGACTGGGCCTCAGATATCAGCTCGAACAGGTTAGTCTGATTTCTGGTATACCACTGTTTCTCTTAGTCACCTATCTGGACCTTTGGTCGCCTTCTCAGTCACGCGAGCAGACAGACTTGTCAGAATATCGGGTTGACTGGGAACTGGAGGATGCTCCAGGATTCCTTTTGGGGGAGGCTAGGTCTGGGATGGTCTTCCTCCCATCTGTTTCTTCAGAGACAGCCATGAGGCAGCCTCTCAATCAGAATTGTGAAACCACCCTTAAGGGTGTCCTTGTCAAATTGCCTGTCTTGTCTTGGAAGCTTTTTTGCAATCCATTCCTTAATGATGAAGCAGCTTATAAAATGGGAAACATTTTTACCAGCTACAATGACAGGTTTATATGTAGACCATTCAAAGAAGTCATGAAACAAACATGAAGAAACAAACAAACAATCTAGAAAAGATCATCCAGAGGAGGTATCCCAGAATCAGAAAGACATACATGGTATACACTCACTTTAAGTGGATGCTAGACCTATAAGATAGGATAAACATACTAAAATCTGTACACCTAAAGAAGATAAATGAGAAAGAGGACATGTGATTAAGATGATCAACTCACTTAGAAAGACAAATGGGATGGACATAGGAGAAAAACAACAGGACAGAAGCTACCACAGAGGACCTGTGAAAGATCCTACCTAGCAGTGTGTGTATCAAAGTAGATGCTGAGACCCATACAAACCTTGCAGATAATAGGGAATCATATAAAAGAAGGCGGAGTTAGCAATGACCTGGAGAGGACAGGAACTCCTCAAGGACCAAATATATCAGAGCACAGGGGTCTTTATGACTGTATCTCCAACCAAGGACCATGTATAGAACTCTAGGCACCTCCCTGCTCAAATGTAGTTCATGTTAGCTCCGTGATCCAATTGGTTACCATACTATGGAACAAGGACTATTTCGATATGAACTCAATGGCTGGCTCATTGAACTCTCTCCCCCCAAAAGGAAAAGATCAGACTTGCTAGACCACAGAGGAGACAGAGGACATTGCAGCCAGTCCTGATGATACCTGATAAGCAAGGGTCAGTTGGAACAGAGAGTCTCTCATCAGTGTGGACTTGGAAAGGGGTAGGAGGAGAGGGGGGAAGGAAGGTGTGGAATAGGGAGGTGGATGAGAACTGGCCACAGCTGACACAAAGTTAATGCTGATCTGCGCTGGACTAGCCAGGTTCGAGGCCTTCTCCGTTCTGAGGGGAGGGCCTCTGCTTATTGTACCCTGGCTGATGCTTTCAGCAGGCTGTTGGGAGGTTTCTGCAGCTGGAGCCTGCAGTGGTCTGCTTTGAGGTCTCCCCGACATGCCAGTTCTAGTTCTGCTGACAGATTTCTTTGTTTGAAGACAGGTTTTTTCTGAATCATTTTGCTGTCCCGACTCTCTTTGTAGAACAGCCTGTGCTTGAACCTTCAGAGATCCACCTACCTTACCCTGAGTGCTAGATCTGCAGGTGCTCACCATGAGGCCTAGCTGCTGATAGTTTATTCTGTTGTAGCATTTTTTTTTTGTTGTTGTTTCATGCACTACAACTGCAGCTTCTGTTCTTCCACTCCTCCCAGCCACAATCTATCCACCCTACCTTCTGCCCACCCCACATCTCTCCTTCAGATCCACGGCTTTATTTTCAATGAAAAAAAAATCTGATGGCCTAACAAGTTACAAAAGACTAGGGAATAATCCTCACATCAGGAGTTGGTCAAAGCAATACACGAGGAGAGAAAGTATAGGGAGAGCAGGAAAAAGAGAGTTGAGACACCTCGCTTCTCACTGTTGTGTCCTCAAATGACATCAGGTAATAATCATAAGGTATATGCCAACAACCTAGGTCACAAGACTCATAGAATGTTTATGCTTTTGTCCTTCAGGACTCTGTGATCCCTATGAGCCCAATTGACCCAGTGGGCCATGCTCTTTGCTGTGGTCCTTGATATCTCTGGTTCCTACAATGATTTCATTTCTGGGGTTCCTGGATACATCATTGTAAGTTTACTGGTCGCTGGCATCTACTCCCATCAGATGCCGGTGATGTCTCTGATGACAACTGGCTAGGCACTCATCTAAGATTATAGCAGAGTATTTTTTATTGACATTTTTTGCCTGTCATGTTTACAGTGTATTGTGTGTCTCTCAGGGCTATCTTGACTATGGTTCATGGTCATCCAGGCAGTGTCAGGCATGACTTCCCCTCATGGTGTGGGCCCCACAGTGTTTTCTGGAGTGTATTTAATATTATTGGGTTAGGGTTTTCCTTCTAGTATGTTCTGTAGGCTGGATGGCTGCATATATCCTGTATAGTAGTCTGGGTTGGCATCGTGGTTCTTGTTTCTGCATGATATCCATCCAAACACTTCTGGATTTTATAATCTCTGCTGAGAATTCCTAGTGTGATTCTGATAGGTCTAATTATTATTTGAATGATGCTTTGCATTAGCAGTGTCATGTATAGAACAGTGTTAATTTTCATGATGTCATCCCCATATAAAATAGAATCCATAACTCCAAGAAAAATGAAATGAACAGACTTTAATGTGTGTTGAGGGGCTAAGACAAGGAAGGACTAATTTGAGGTAAAATAAACTATAAATAAATGCTGCAAAAAAATTAAAATACTGTAATCCAATTATGATATTTTAGAAGGCAACTGCATCAAAAAGTTAACCCTGGTCCATTAATATACCCAAAAATTTATGTAGCATTTTTGACTTTTCATGATGATGAATATGTTTTCTATAACTCCTCATATGTCAGTGACTATTGTTTAAGTGATTTCTGAATGAATTACATGACAATATTAAAAGCAGAAAATTTGGTAGTTCTATGTGAAAGATGATTATATGCATAGTTTATTTTCCCTCTAACTCTCTTTATAGGAAAGGATTTATGAGAATGATTTACAATCTGTGAGTCAATTAATTCAACAGTGGATGGCTCAAAATGGAAAATCGAGGAATCTATCAGTGGCTTAGTCCATGAGGCTGGTTGCCTCAACTCACCTTCAAATACACGAAATCCCCCCAAGAAGAAGGTTCTATAGTCAATGAAGAAATAGACTTGCTACCAAAGCAAAAGGGAACAGACAAAGAGTCAAACATTCCTCTTCTTCTATGTCCTGTATAGGTTTCCAGTAAGATGAGGCAAAAGGTGAGTGGCTGGTTTTGCAGTATGAAGATACAAAATTAAAGGTGTGTTTTTTCAGCCTTACAGATTCAGAAGAGAAGTAGAGAAGACGACTTCAAAGAAGGAAGAGTGCTTCACAATTGTGTCCTTAATTTGGGTGTTTTGCTTTAATTCCACATGCAGTCAAGTTAAAAACCAAGACTCATGATCACACCTCTTTCAGCTTGAAAGATAATCCCATCTCCTTTCTTTACGTTAATTTCCAAATGAAAAGAATAACCAGGTCATAGCAATGCCTAAAATAATTTAATGACGCAGAGTACAATAGCAGACAAATTACATATATTTATCCTGGATCATAATTGAAGCTAACATGATATAACTGTCCTTCAAAAACCATCCAGGTTAGATACAACTCTGCACGCCGTTGAGCCACTCACAAACACTTCCTCGTAGGGCAACCCACATTAAGCACAAGGATTCACCCCACCTGCTACGTGTGCAGGGTCCCTGGGTCCAGACCAAGCATGCTCCTAATTTGATGGCTCAGTCTCGCAAGACCGGGGCTGGGTCAGCTGTTTCTGTTATTTTCGTGAGGTTCTCAGACCTCCAGGGCCTTTCCATCTTTCTCTCAAAACCTACCAGGATCCCTAGAGCTCTGCACCTTTCTTAGGTGCAAGTCTGAGCATCTGTCCAAGCTCATTTCTGGCTGGAGTCTCTGGAGACAATGGCTGTAAGTTAGGTCCAGGCAACGGGTTTTACAGTCCCACTCCTAAGTATTCAATGGTGTCAAATATCATCCAAGAGAGCCTGATATTTTTCTTCTCTGTGAGAGGAGCCTCTGAGTGTTGGTCTGGATGGTTCTATGGTACATCTGGGTCCAGATCGCCGGTCCCCTGTTCCTTCCACTGTTCTCACCGTTACCCAGGAAGAGCTGGATGGTGGGCAGAGTCGCTGATTTGGCAGGCCCCGTGAAGGTGAACTCGGGTCTTGACGCCAACGCTTCTTGCACACCGGGCTCTGCAGCTAACTCCGATATCAACAGTTGTCCTGAAGCCTCCTCCTCACGCAACACGATGCTCCAGGAGCCCTTCGACGCCCAGGAGAGGCAGGCAGATCCTCACCTTTAGGTGTGCTCCTCACAGTGGCCCTTCGCCCGGCCTTCTGTTCTGGAACTACATGTGGACGGGTGTCCTCAGGCAAACCTGTGCTCAGGGGCAAGTTGCACCCTCCTCGTGGTATAGTCTGAGATGGAGAGATTCAAAGCTTGCACTAGCATGCTGATCTGTGCTGGGACTAAGCCGCTGCTCGAGGCCTTCTCCTGCTCTGGAGGGCAGGCCTCTGCTTGATGTACCTCGGCGACAAGCTTTCAGGAGGCTGTTGGGAGGCTTCATGGCTGGAGCTCGCGGTGGTCTGCTTTGGAGGTCTTCCTCGACATGCCAGTTCTAGTTCTGCGTTTTGAAACCACACACGATGGAGGACTCTGAACTCCAATTCCTGGCCAGTTCCTGCCTGGTCCTAAAGCTCGGGTAAGGTGCCTGGCGTAAAACTTAGAGCAAGACCTCCTTCTCCTTGGCCTGCTGCAGCTCCGGACGCCGGGATGTCTTTGTCTACTGCAGCCACCCACAGCTCCCCTGATCTTCCATCCTGCCGACTCTCACAGGAGTTCCTTCCTCTCCATTGCGGGTACTCACAACATCACCCAGGAAAGCAGACTATGGCAAATGCGTAGTGGTCTGCTGCTCACCCTTAAATACCGACCAGGCCCCACCCACTCTCGAGGCCTCCAATTACAGGGCAAGCCGGGAACGCTTCTTCTGCTTCCAAACTGTGAAACCCTTCCTTCCTCCTGGTGAATTTTTCCTTATTATCCCACCCTAAAAGTATTTCAACAGCCAACCCAGTGTCAACTAAATTCCACTGCTTAGCTCACAGTACGCACCTGTTTTGGCTCACAAGGAGTTTGATGGGAGAGTCTAAGGCACTGGGCTTGATGATCAGGCAAGGAGAAGAGGCATAAGCCAGAAGCAAAGTCTTTGCTCTACTTAACAAGGTCATTCATTCAGCTCTGGCTGATGCTCAAGGAGTGAACGTGGCTACAACAGATCTTGCACTCTGCATGTGCCATCTGCCTTAAGTTCCTTGAGCTCCAGTCTCCCCGCATGATTTCAACAATCTAAATATGGTTAGACCCTGAGGTGCCCACATTTGGGCAGAGAAAGGAGACTTATCCTGCAGAAAGATTCCTGACTATTTCTGAATTTCCTTCAGTGGCAGGCTACAAAAAGGTGTCAACTTCCTTCTTGGACCCTCTGGTTCCACCTATTTAATCCACCATACACTTTGTCCTACTGAGAAATTTTACAGATTCCTAGAAACTGTATGAACCTTCACAAGCACACATTGTGAATCCCATGCTTTGGGAGAGGATACTGAAGTCATCTCTGCATTACTAAGGAACATTTGTTGCTGCTAGATTAATTTGGATCTTGATCATTAGGTACTGTTTTCCAGAACACAACTTCCGTAATTACAATGTGCCTGTCGTTCTTAAGGGTGTGGCTTTGCCCTAGATGGAGGAGAACAGTAACAGCTGAGTAATTCCTACCCTGCCTTATTTTTGTATCTCCTGTTTTACATGCCCATAATTTTAACTTTTCCTTGCAGTCCCAATCAACAGTACCTTGGGTGTATAACAGATCCTGTAGAAGTTATTCTGCTTCTTCCTGAGATCCTCCTTACCATCCTTGAATACACAGGTCCATAAACAGCTGTATTTCCTTTGTGACATAGGAACCCTTTGCAGATAGGGTCAGAGGCTTCATCTGCAGCCAGATGAAAAGTTGCGCTTAATGCATCCAGTGGTGTGTATCAAATCTGAAATTCAGTTTAGATTTTCCTACCTGCCTAGTACCATGGATGCCTGATGGAGACAGTTCATATTGTTGTATGAGGGCCTAAGCCTGGCAGGCCCTCTGTTGGTTTCCCCTATGGCAAGAGGTTAGCCTCTGTATGTCCCTCTCAGAGCAGTGATCCAGACCAGTGCTTTCCCTGCCACAGCTGCCAGAAACCCTGGGGACTCTTTTGTATTCCCTTTGGAGCCAGAATCTGCTTTCTGTTCCTTCTGTGACAAGGGACCACTTGCCTCTGTGTTAACTCACCTCCTATTTTGGGGTTCTAGAGATTCTAAACTCACGGTTTGGTAAATGCCTGATTCACCCAAAATAGCACACTGGGTGTTTTGAGAACTGGGAACTTAGCTGTAGCTTGTCCTGTGTGGTCGGCATGATGCCCTGAGAGCCAATAACAGTTGTCTCTCTCAATAATTCATCTGGCCACTCTTTCATGCTCTAAATGCTCTCCTACATGTGGTATTTGCAGTATCATGTGCCAAGAATGGCAACAGTGCTTATCTGGTGTCAGTCTGGTACTGCGCCTCTTTGGAGCTTAACCAAATTTCATGAAGTTGGTCAACAGTCTTCTCCAGGGCCTTGAATTACCTCATGAATGATCCCGCTGTTTTGCAACAGCCTCCTAAACAGATCCCTGGCACTCTAATACTGCAACATGTATATCTAGTGACTTCCATCATCAGAACAAATGAGGCACCACCCAAATGAGAAAACAACTGTGATTATTTGAATTGAAGCCAGGTGCTGATAGCTTTGAAGGGCAGGGTGAACTGTTCTGAGAAACACAACAAGCAGTAAAGTATAGAGCAAAAGTGATCTGATTTTCAGGCATAAAAACCCTGTGCTTGCATCTTCAGGGTCATAAGTCCTGTCTTTGGAGGTGCGATCACTTTGATATAATAAAACCTTGCTATTGCATTGAGTTGTGGTCTGTGAGTGTGTCTGTGAAGGGCGCAATCCTGAACTCCCTGAGCAGTGAGACTCCAGGTCTACATTTTGCGGGCTGTTCCGGAAAACAGCGTGCCCTTTCCTAACCCCTTTCAACAGACTGGGCTCAGAGGTCAAGCTCGGAACAGGTTATCTGATTTCTGCACCACCGTTTCTCTTTAGTCACCCATCTGACCTTTGGTCGCCTGCTCAGTCACTGCAATAGACATATTTCTCTAGAATATCGATTGACGGGGGAACTGAGGACCCAGACCTACTTGGGGAGGCTAGGTCCTGCATGGTCTTCCTCCATCTGTTTTTTCTTCAGAGACAGCTGCCGGGAGGCAGCCTCCTCAATCAGAATTCTGTAGTACCACCACCCATAAGGGTGTCCTTTGGTCAAATTGCCTGTCTTGTTTTTTTTTGTCTCTATCATTGTTGCTTCTTTTGACTTTCTTTGATGGATGACTTATTATAGGACAGGCTGTGACTATCATGTCTTGGAGGTGAGATACAAGGCACATATTTCTTGAATATGTCCTATTCTCACACCAGCCCACTTGATGATTGCCAGTAACTCTTGCAGGCCCTTTTGACTAGTGAGGAATGAGACGGGGTCCTCCTTAGGCTAAAGACTGTGCCAGGAATGGACAGGGAGGCCTTCCATCCTCCCTAATGAGATTGATGATGGCTTTCCCTCACCCACCCCAACTGGGATTACAACGATTCGAGGTAGGGAATGCCTGGTGGTCTACTGCCAGGACTCTAATATCATGTGTCCATGGGACCGCCTACAAAAGCCTACCAATTTGATGAAGGTAAGAGAGATGGTTCAGGAGCCAGATGAATCTCCTACAGGCTTTCTTCAACGGCTGATGGAGGTATATAGCTTGGTTTATAACTTTATGAAACTCTAATTCTCAGATGAGCATAAGGCAATGGTGACTATAATCTTTATAGACCAGTCATCCACAGATATTTGTGAAAACCCAGAAAATAGGAGGGTTTACAGGAAAAGTCGTTAAAGGATTTAGTGCAGGTAGCAGAAAAGGTTTACAGCCAGGAGATGAAAGAAGAGAAGAGGAAAGAAAGCAAAAGAGCAGGAAGTGAGATCAAGAGAAAGGATAAGAGGCAAGACAGAAAGATGATCAAGATCCTAGCCACCACAGTGCAGTCATAATGATAGGGAGAGAGTTCCTGAAATCAGAGGGGCCTCTGGCTAAGGATCAGTGTGCCTATTGCAAGGAGAAAGGACACTGGATCCAGGATTGTCCCAAAAGGTATGGAAGTCTCACACCTAGACCTCATGACTTCCAGGCCACCACCTCCCAGGTAACTCATCTCTAATATGTGGATGATATAACATTAGCAGCAGATTGTAAAGAAAGTTGCTCTTTGACGCCAATCAATTGTAGCTGTAGTAAGAGACAGGAGTCAGCTACAGCGAAAACTCATCCTGCAGGTCAGTTATCTGGGATATATATTAAAAGAGTGGAAAGAGATGGCCTTTCTGAGGCTAGAAAAGAGACTGTATTTCATATTCTCCAGACTACTGAACAACTGGAGGGAAAATTTTCACAGCAGGGTTTTGCTGGCTGTGGATTCCGGATTTGCCAAGATGGCAGCCCTTCTGCATGCCCTTACAAGGGCAATGACTCTTCATCTGGGGACAGGATGAACAAGCTGCATTTGATAATATAAAAACAAGCCTTAATATTGGCTCCAGCTTTGGGACTCCTGATGTAAATCCAAACCCCTTCCATCTCTATGTGGCTGAGAATCAGGAATGGTCAATGGGGTGCTAACAGAAAATTGACTTGAAGAGACCGGTAGCCTATCTACCCAAAAAACACTTGATTCAGTAGTGTGGGCAAGATGGCCAACCTGGCTGGCAATAATAGAAGCAGTGGCGGCACTAGTATAACATGCAGACAAATGACTCTGGGACAGACCCTTCCATCTGTGCTCCTCATGCCCTTGAGAGTGTCATAAGGCAGCCACCTGATTGATGGCTCATGAATGTCCACATGACACAATGCCAGGCCTTGCTCTGAATAATGATAGAGCCATCTTTACTGGCTACAAGGCTAAATCCCTGCCACCATATTGCAGTGATCCAGAAATCCAGGCCCTGAGCACATGATTGTTTGCAGGTTCTAGCAGAGGAACAGGATTGCAAAAGGAATTGAAAGATCAGCTTCTGCCCAATGCCGAGGTAACATACTGTATTGATGGGATCAGTTTTTTGAGAACAGGAAGGGAAAGGCAGGGGCAGCTGTAGTAGATGGACATAAGGTAATAGGGGGCCCAGGCGCTGCCAGAAGGCACATCTGTTCAGCTGAGCTGAATTGATTGCTTTAACTCTAGGCATTAGCTCTGGAAAAGGGAAAAAGATAAACATCTACACCGAT
>JAEOAE010002338.1:0-39549 GCA_036365155.1 Meriones psammophilus | reverse complement strand
TAAATGAGCCCAGGCACTTGAAAAACCGCTTCCAACGAAATGAGCCCAGGGCACTTGAAAACCCGCTTCAACGAATGAGCCCAGGGCACTTGAAAACCCGCTTCAACGAAATGAGCCCAGGGCACTTGAAAACCCGCTTCCAACGAAATGAGCCCAGGGCACTTGAAAACCCGCTTCAACGAAATGAGCCCAGGCACTTGAAAACCCGCTTCCAAAAAATGAGCCCAGGGCACTTGAAAACCCGCCGCTCCAACTAAATGAGCCCAGGGCACTTGAAAACCCGCTAACGAAATGAGCCCAGGCACTTGAAAACCCGCTTCCAACGAAATGAGCCCAGGGCACTTGAAAACCCGCTTCAAACGAAATGAGCCCAGGGCACTTGAAAACCCGCTTCCAACGAAATGAGCCCAGGGCACTTGAAAACCCGCTTCCAACGAAAATGAGCCCAGGGCACTTGAAAACCCGCTTCCAACGAAATGAGCCCAGGGCACTTGAAAACCCGCCTAAACGAATGAGCCCAGGGCACTTGAAAACCCGCCCAACGAAATGAGCCCAGGGCACTTGAAAACCCGCTTCCAACGAAATGAGCCCAGGGCACTTGAAAACCCGCTTAAACGAAATGAGCCCAGAGCACTTGAAAACCCGCTCCAACGAAATGAGCCCAGGGCACTTGAAAAACCGCCTAAACGAAATGAGCCCAGGGCACTTGAAAACCCGCTTCAACGAAATGAGCCCAGGGCACTTGAAAACCCGCTTCCAACGAAATGAGCCCAGGGCACTTGAAACCCGCTCAACGAAATGAGCCCAGGGCACTTGAAAACCCGCTTCAAACGAAATGAGCCCAGGGCACTTGAAAACCCGCTTCAACGAAATGAGCCCAGGGCACTTGAAAACCCGCTTCCAACGAAATGAGCCCAGGCACTTGAAAACCCGCTTCAACGAAATGAGCCCAGGGCACTTGAAAACCCGCTTCCAACGAAATGAGCCCAGGGCACTTGAAAACCCGCTTCAAACGAAATGAGCCCAGGGCACTTGAAAACCCGCTTCAAACGAAATGAGCCCAGGGCACTTGAAAACCCGCTTCAACGAAATGAGCCCAGGGCACTTGAAAACCCGCCTCCAACGAAATGAGCCCAGGGCACTTGAAAACCCGCTTCCAACGAAATGAGCCCAGGGCACTTGAAAACCCGCTTTCAACGAAATGAGCCCAGGCACTTGAAAACCCGCTTCCAACGAAATGAGCCCAGGGCACTTGAAAACCCGCTTCCAACGAAATGAGCCCAGGGCACTTGAAAACCCGCTCAAAACGAAATGAGCCCAGGGCACTTGAAAACCCGCTTAAACGAAATGAGCCCAGGGCACTTGAAAACCCGCTTCAAACGAAATGAGCCCAGGGCACTTGAAAACCCGCCTAACGAAATGAGCCCAGGCACTTGAAAACCCGCTTCCAACGAAATGAGCCCAGGGCACTTGAAAACCCGCTTCAACTAAATGAGCCCAGGGCACTTGAAAACCCGCCTAACGAAATGAGCCCAGGGCACTTGAAAACCCGCTTAAATCGAAATGAGCCCAGGGCACTTGAAAACCCGCTTCAAACGAAATGAGCCCAGGGCACTTGAAAACCCGCTTCCAACTAAATGAGCCCAGGGCACTTGAAAAACCCGCTTCAAATCTAAATGAGCCCAGGGCACTTGAAAACCCGCTTCCAACGAAATGAGCCCAGGGCACTTGAAAACCCGCTTCAAATCGAAATGAGCCCAGGCACTTGAAAACCCGCTTCCAACGAAATGAGCCCAGGGCACTTGAAAACCCGCCCAACGAAAATGAGCCCAGGGCACTTGAAAACCCGCTTCCAACTAAATGAGCCCAGGGCACTTGAAAACCCGCTTCCAACGAAATGAGCCCAGGGCACTTGAAAACCCGCTTCCAACGAAATGAGCCCAGGGCACTTGAAAACCCCCTTCCAACGAAATGAGCCCAGGGCACTTGAAAACCCGCTTCCAACGAAATGAGCCCAGGGCACTTGAAAACCCGCTTCCAACGAAATGAGCCCAGGCACTTGAAAACCCGCCTAAATGAAAAATGAGCCCAGGGCACTTGAAAACCCGCTTCCAACGAAATGAGCCCAGGCACACTTGAAAACCCGCTCAAACGAAATGAGCCCAGGGCACTTGAAAACCCGCTTCCAACGAAAATGAGCCCAGGCACTTGAAAACCCGCTTCCAACGAAATGAGCCCAGGGCACTTGAAAACCCGCCTCCAACGAATGAGCCCAGGGCACTTGAAAACCCGCTTCCAACGAAATGAGCCCAGAGCACTTGAAAACCCGCTTCAACGAAATGAGCCCAGGCACTTGAAAACCCCCTTCCAACGAAATGAGCCCAGGGCACTTGAAAACCCGCTTCCAACGAAATGAGCCCAGGGCACTTGAAAACCCGCCCAACGAAATGAGCCCAGGGCACTTGAAAACCCGCTTCAACGAAATGAGCCCAGGGCACTTGAAAACCCGCGCCCAACGAAATGAGCCCAGGCACTTGAAAACCCGCCTAACGAAATGAGCCCAGGCACTTGAAAACCCGCTTCAACGAAATGAGCCCAGGGCACTTGAAAACCCGCTCAACGAAATGAGCCCAGAGCACTTGAAAACCCGCTTCCAACGAAATGAGCCCAGGGCACTTGAAAACCCGCTTCAAACGAAATGAGCCCAGGGCACTTGAAAACCCGCTTCAACGAAATGAGCCCAGGGCACTTGAAAACCCGCTCAACGAAATGAGCCCAGGGCACTTGAAAACCCGCTTCCAACGAAATGAGCCCAGGGCACTTGAAAACCCGCTTCCAACGAAATGAGCCCAGGGCACTTGAAAAACCCGCTTCTTCCAACGAAATGAGCCCAGGGCACTTGAAAACCCGCTTCCAACGAAATGAGCCCAGGGCACTTGAAAACCCGCCTAAACTAAATGAGCCCAGGGCACTTGAAAAACCCGCTTCCAACGAAATGAGCCCAGGGCACTTGAAAACCCGCTTCAACGAAATGAGCCCAGGGCACTTGAAAACCCGCTTCCAACGAAATGAGCCCAGGGCACTTGAAAACCCGCTTCCAAACGAATGAGCCCAGGGCACTTGAAAAACCCGCTTCAACGAAATGAGCCCAGGGCACTTGAAAACCCGCCTAAACGAAATGAGCCCAGGGCACTTGAAAACCCGCTTCAACGAAATGAGCCCAGGGCACTTGAAAACCCGCTTCAAACGAAATGAGCCCAGGGCACTTGAAAACCCGCTTAACGAAATGAGCCCAGGGCACTTGAAAACCGCCTCCAACGAAATGAGCCCAGGGCACTTGAAAACCCGCCTAACGAAATGAGACCCAGGGCACTTGAAAACCCGCTTCCAACGAAATGAGCCCAGGCACTTGAAAACCCGCTTCCAACGAAATGAGCCCAGGGCACTTGAAAACCCGCTTCCAACGAAATGAGCCCAGGCACTTGAAAACCCGCTGCCAACGAAATGAGCCCAGGGCACTTGAAAACCCGCTTCAACGAAATGAGCCCAGGGCACTTGAAAACCCGCTTCAAACGAAATGAGCCCAGGGCACTTGAAAACCCGCTTTCCAACGAAATGAGCCCAGGGCACTTGAAAACCCGCTTCAACGAAATGAGCCCAGGGCACTTGAAAACCCGCTTCCAACGAAATGAGCCCAGGGCACTTGAAAACCCGCTTCCAACGAAATGAGCCCAGGGCACTTGAAAACCCGCTTCCAACGAAATGAGCCCAGGGCACTTGAAAACCCGCTTAAACGAAATGAGCCCAGGGCACTTGAAAACCCGCTTCAACGAAATGAGCCCAGGGCACTTGAAAACCCGCCTCAACGAAATGAGCCCAGGGCACTTGAAAACCCGCTTCCAACGAAATGAGCCCAGGGCACTTGAAAACCCCCTTCCAACGAAATGAGCCCAGGGCACTTGAAAACCCGCTTCCAACGAAATGAGCCCAGGGCACTTGAAAACCCGCTTCAACGAAATGAGCCCAGGGCACTTGAAAACCCGCTTCCAACGAAATGAGCCCAGGGCACTTGAAAACCCGCCTAAACGAAATGAGCCCAGGGCACTTGAAAACCCGCTTCAACGAAATGAGCCCAGGCACTTGAAAACCCGCTTCAAACGAAATGAGCCCAGGGCACTTGAAAACCCGCCTCAACGAAATGAGCCCAGGGCACTTGAAAACCCGCTTCCAACGAAATGAGCCCAGGGCACTTGAAAACCCGCTTCCAACGAAATGAGCCCAGGGCACTTGAAAACCCGCTTCCAACGAATGAGCCCAGGGCACTTGAAAACCCGCTTCAAACGAAAATGAGCCCAGGGCACTTGAAAACCCGCCAACGAAATGAGCCCAGGGCACTTGAAAACCCGCTTCAACGAAATGAGCCCAGGGCACTTGAAAACCCGCTTCAACGAAATGAGCCCAGGGCACTTGAAAAACCCGCTTCCAACGAAATGAGCCCAGGCACTTGAAAAACCGCTTAACGAAATGAGCCCAGGGCACTTGAAAACCCGCTTCCAACGAAATGAGCCCAGGCACTTGAAACCCGCTTCAAACGAAATGAGCCCAGGGCACTTGAAAACCCGCTTCCAACGAAATGAGCCCAGGGCACTTGAAAACCCGCCTCAAACGAAATGAGCCCAGGGCACTTGAAAACCCGCTTCCAACGAATGAGCCCAGGGCACTTGAAAACCCGCTTCAAACGAAATGAGCCCAGGGCACTTGAAAACCCGCTTAACGAAATGAGCCCAGGGCACTTGAAAACCCGCCTAACGAAATGAGCCCAGGGCACTTGAAAACCCGCTTCAACGAAATGAGCCCAGGCACTTGAAAACCCGCTTCAAACGAAATGAGCCCAGGGCACTTGAAAACCCGCTTCAACGAAATGAGCCCAGGGCACTTGAAAACCCGCTTCCAACGAAATGAGCCCAGGGCACTTGAAAACCCGCTTCAAACGAAATGAGCCCAGGGCACTTGAAAACCCGCTTCCAACGAAATGAGCCCAGGGCACTTGAAAACCCGCTTAACGAAATGAGCCCAGGGCACTTGAAAACCCGCTTCCAACGAAATGAGCCCAGGCACTTGAAAACCCGCTTCCAACTAAATGAGCCCAGGGCACTTGAAAACCCGCTTAACGAAATGAGCCCAGGGCACTTGAAAACCCGCCTCCAACGAAATGAGCCCAGGGCACTTGAAAACCGCTTCCAAACGAAATGAGCCCAGGGCACTTGAAAACCCGCTTCAACGAAATGAGCCCAGGGCACTTGAAAACCCGCCTCCAACGAAATGAGCCCAGGGCACTTGAAAACCCGCCTAAAGGAAATGAGCCCAGGGCACTTGAAAACCCGCTTCCAACGAAATGAGCCCAGGGCACTTGAAAACCCGCTCCAACGAAATGAGCCCAGGGCACTTGAAAACCCGCTTCCAACGAAATGAGCCCAGGGCACTTGAAAACCCGCCTTCCAACGAATGAGCCCAGGCACTTGAAAACCGCTTCAACGAAATGAGCCCAGGGCACTTGAAAACCCGCTTCCAACGAAATGAGCCCAGGGCACTTGAAAACCCGCTTCCAACGAAATGAGCCCAGGGCACTTGAAAACCCGCCTCCAACGAAATGAGCCCAGGGCACTTGAAAACCCGCTTCAACGAAATGAGCCCAGGCACTTGAAAAACCGCTTCAAACGAATGAGCCCAGGGCACTTGAAAACCCGCTTCAACGAAATGAGCCCAGGCACTTGAAAACCCGCTTCAACGAAATGAGCCCAGGGCACTTGAAAACCCGCTTAAACGAAATGAGCCCAGGGCACTTGAAAACCCGCCTCAACGAAATGAGCCCAGGGCACTTGAAAACCCGCTTCAACGAAATGAGCCCAGGGCACTTGAAAACCCGCTTCCAACGAAATGAGCCCAGGCACTTGAAAACCCGCCTCCAACGAAATGAGCCCAGGGCACTTGAAAACCGCCTAACGAAATGAGCCCAGGGCACTTGAAAACCCGCTTCAACGAAATGAGCCCAGGGCACTTGAAAACCCGCTTCCAACGAAATGAGCCCAGGGCACTTGAAAACCCGCTTCCAACGAAATGAGCCCAGGGCACTTGAAAACCCGCTTAAACGAAATGAGCCCAGGGCACTTGAAAACCCGCTTCCAACGAAATGAGCCCAGGGCACTTGAAAACCCGCCCAACGAAATGAGCCCAGGCACTTGAAAACCCGCTTCCAACGAAATGAGCCCAGGCACTTGAAAACCCGCTTCAAACGAAATGAGCCCAGGGCACTTGAAAACCCGCTTAACGAAATGAGCCCAGGGCACTTGAAAACCCGCTTCAAACGAAATGAGCCCAGGGCACTTGAAAACCCGCCTTCAACGAAATGAGCCCAGGGCACTTGAAAACCCGCTTCCAACGAAATGAGCCCAGGGCACTTGAAAACCCGCTTCCAACGAAATGAGCCCAGGGCACTTGAAAACCCGCTTCAAACGAAATGAGCCCAGGGCACTTGAAAACCCGCTTCCAACGAAATGAGCCCAGGGCACTTGAAAACCCGCTTCCAACTAAATGAGCCCAGGGCACTTGAAAACCCGCGCTTCCAACGAAATGAGCCCAGGGCACTTGAAAACCCGCTTCCAACGAAATGAGCCCAGGCACTTGAAAACCCGCTCCAACGAAATGAGCCCAGGGCACTTGAAAACCCGCTTCCAACGAAATGAGCCCAGGCACTTGAAAACCCGCCTCAACGAAATGAGCCCAGGGCACTTGAAAACCCGCTTCAACGAAATGAGCCCAGGGCACTTGAAAACCCGCTTCCAACGAAATGAGCCCAGGGCACTTGAAAACCCGCTTCAAACGAAATGAGCCCAGGGCACTTGAAAACCCGCTCAAACGAAATGAGCCCAGGCACTTGAAAACCGCTTCCAACGAAATGAGCCCAGGGCACTTGAAAACCCGCTTCCAACGAAATGAGCCCAGGGCACTTGAAAACCCGCTTAAACGAAATGAGCCCAGGGCACTTGAAAACCCGCTTCCAACGAAATGAGCCCAGGGCACTTGAAAACCCGCTTCCAACGAAATGAGCCCAGGCACTTGAAAACCCGCTTCAACGAAATGAGCCCAGGGCACTTGAAAACCCGCTTCAAACGAAATGAGCCCAGGCACTTGAAAACCCGCTTCAACGAAATGAGCCCAGGGCACTTGAAAACCGCTTTCCAAACGAAATGAGCCCAGGCACTTGAAAACCCGCTTCCAACGAAATGAGCCCAGGGCACTTGAAAACCCGCCTAAACGAAATGAGCCCAGGGCACTTGAAAACCCGCTTCAACGAAATGAGCCCAGGGCACTTGAAAACCCGCTTCCAACGAAATGAGCCCAGGGCACTTGAAAACCCGCTTCCAACGAAATGAGCCCAGGGCACTTGAAAACCCGCTTCAAACGAAATGAGCCCAGGCACTTGAAAACCCGCTTTCCAACGAAATGAGCCCAGGGCACTTGAAAAACCCGCTTCCAACGAAATGAGCCCAGGGCACTTGAAAACCCGCCTTCCAACGAAATGAGCCCAGGGCACTTGAAAACCCGCTTCCAACGAAATGAGCCCAGGGCACTTGAAAACCCGCCTAACGAAATGAGCCCAGGGCACTTGAAAACCCGCTTCCAACGAAATGAGCCCAGGGCACTTGAAAACCCGCTTCAACGAAATGAGCCCAGGGCACTTGAAAACCCGCTTCAACGAAATGAGCCCAGGGCACTTGAAAACCCGCTTCCAACGAAATGAGCCCAGGGCACTTGAAAACCCGCTCAAACGAAATGAGCCCAGGGCACTTGAAAACCCGCTTCAACGAAATGAGCCCAGGGCACTTGAAAACCCGCTCAGGGCACTTGAAAACCCGCCTTCAACGAAATGAGCCCAGGCACTTGAAAACCCGCTTCAAACGAAAAATGAGCCCAGGCACTTGAAAACCCGCCTAACGAAATGAGCCCAGGGCACTTGAAAACCCGCTTCCAACGAAATGAGCCCAGGGCACTTGAAAACCCGCTCCAACCCGCTTTCCAAATGAGCCCAGGGCACTTGAAAACCCGCTCAACGAAATGAGCCCAGGCACTTGAAAACCCGCTTCCAACGAAATGAGCCCAGGGCACTTGAAAACCCGCTTCAAACGAAATGAGCCCAGGGCACTTGAAAACCCGCTTCCAACGAAATGAGCCCAGGCACTTGAAAACCCGCTTCCAACGAAATGAGCCCAGGGCACTTGAAAAACCCGCTTTCAACGAAATGAGCCCAGGGCACTTGAAAACCCGCTTCCAACGAAATGAGCCCAGGGCACTTGAAAACCCGCTTCCAACGAAATGAGCCCAGGGCACTTGAAAACCCGCTTCAACGAAATGAGCCCAGGGCACTTGAAAACCCGCTTCCAAACGAAATGAGCCCAGGGCACTTGAAAACCCGCTTCAAACGAAATGAGCCCAGGGCACTTGAAAACCCGCCTCAACGAAATGAGCCCAGGGCACTTGAAAACCCGCTTCCAACGAAATGAGCCCAGGGCACTTGAAAACCCGCTTCAACGAAATGAGCCCAGGGCACTTGAAAACCCGCTTCCAACGAAATGAGCCCAGGCACTTGAAAACCCGCTCCAACGAAATGAGCCCAGGGCACTTGAAAACCCGCTTCAAACGAAATGAGCCCAGGGCACTTGAAAACCCGCTTCAACGAAATGAGCCCAGGGCACTTGAAAACCCGCTTCAACGAAATGAGCCCAGGGCACTTGAAAACCCGCCAACGAAAATGAGCCCAGGGCACTTGAAAACCGCTTCAACGAAATGAGCCCAGGGCACTTGAAAACCCGCTTCAAACGAAATGAGCCCAGGGCACTTGAAAACCCGCCTCCAACGAAATGAGCCCAGGGCACTTGAAAACCCGCTTCAAACGAAATGAGCCCAGGGCACTTGAAAACCCGCTTCAACGAAATGAGCCCAGGGCACTTGAAAACCCGCTTCAACGAAATGAGCCCAGGGCACTTGAAAACCCGCTCCAACGAAATGAGCCCAGGGCACTTGAAAACCCGCTTAAACGAAATGAGCCCAGGCACTTGAAAACCCGCTTCAACGAAAATGAGCCCAGGGCACTTGAAAACCCGCTAAACGAAATGAGCCCAGGCACTTGAAAACCGCCTAACGAAATGAGCCCAGGGCACTTGAAAACCCGCTCCAACGAAATGAGCCCAGGGCACTTGAAAACCCGCTTCAACGAAATGAGCCCAGGGCACTTGAAAACCCGCTTCCAACGAAATGAGCCCAGGGCACTTGAAAACCCCGCTTCAAACGAAATGAGCCCAGGCACTTGAAAACCCGCTTAACGAAATGAGCCCAGGGCACTTGAAAACCCGCTTCCAACGAAATGAGCCCAGGGCACTTGAAAACCCGCTTCAACGAAATGAGCCCAGGGCACTTGAAAACCCGCTTCCAACGAAATGAGCCCAGAGCACTTGAAAACCCGCTTCAACGAAATGAGCCCAGGCACTTGAAAACCCGCTTCCAACGAAATGAGCCCAGGGCACTTGAAAACCCGCTTCAACGAAATGAGCCCAGGGCACTTGAAAACCCGCTTTCCAACGAAATGAGCCCAGGGCACTTGAAAACCCGCCTAAACGAAATGAGCCCAGGGCACTTGAAAACCCGCTTTCCAACGAAATGAGCCCAGGCACTTGAAAACCCGCTTCCAACGAAATGAGCCCAGGGCACTTGAAAACCCGCCTTCCAAATGAGCCCAGGGCACTTGAAAACCCGCTCAATGAGCCCAGGGCACTTGAAAACCCGCTTCAAACGAAATGAGCCCAGGGCACTTGAAAACCCGCTTCAAACGAAATGAGCCCCAGGGCACTTGAAAACCCGCTTCCAACGAAATGAGCCCAGGGCACTTGAAAACCCGCCTTCCAACGAAATGAGCCCAGGCACTTGAAAACCCGCGCTCAACGAAATGAGCCCAGGGCACTTGAAAACCCGCCTAAACGAAATGAGCCCAGGGCACTTGAAAACCCGCTTCCAACGAAATGAGCCCAGGGCACTTGAAAACCCGCTTCCAACGAAATGAGCCCAGGGCACTTGAAAACCCGCTTCAACGAAATGAGCCCAGGCACTTGAAAACCCGCTCTAACGAAATGAGCCCAGGGCACTTGAAAACCCGCCTAAACGAAATGAGCCCAGGGCACTTGAAAACCCGCCTCAACGAAATGAGCCCAGGGCACTTGAAAACCCGCCTCAAACGAAATGAGCCCAGGCACTTGAAAACCCGCTCCAACGAAATGAGCCCAGGGCACTTGAAAACCCGCCTCCAACGAAAAATGAGCCCAGGGCACTTGAAAACCCGCTTCCAACGAAATGAGCCCAGGGCACTTGAAAACCCGCTTCAACGAAATGAGCCCAGGGCACTTGAAAACCCGCTTCCAACGAAATGAGCCCAGGGCACTTGAAAACCCGCTTCCAACGAATGAGCCCAGGGCACTTGAAAACCCGCTTCAACGAAATGAGCCCAGGGCACTTGAAAACCGCTTCCAACGAAATGAGCCCAGGGCACTTGAAAACCCGCTTCAACGAAATGAGCCCAGGCACTTGAAAACCCGCCTAAACGAAATGAGCCCAGGGCACTTGAAACCCGCTCCAACGAAATGAGCCCAGGGCACTTGAAAACCCGCTTCCAATGAGAAATGAGCCCAGAGCACTTGAAAACCCGCTTCCAACGAAATGAGCCCAGGGCACTTGAAAACCCGCCTAACGAAATGAGCCCAGGGCACTTGAAAACCCGCTTCAACGAAATGAGCCCAGGGCACTTGAAAACCCGCTCAAACGAAATGAGCCCAGGGCACTTGAAAACCCGCTTCAACGAAATGAGCCCAGGGCACTTGAAAACCCGCTCAACGAAATGAGCCCAGGGCACTTGAAAACCCGCTTCCAACGAATGAGCCCAGGCACTTGAAAACCCGCTTCCAACGAAATGAGCCCAGGGCACTTGAAAACCCGCTTCAACGAAATGAGCCCAGGCACTTGAAAACCCGCTTCCAACGAAATGAGCCCAGGGCACTTGAAAACCCGCTTCAACGAAATGAGCCCAGGGCACTTGAAAACCCGCTTTCAAACGAAATGAGCCCAGGGCACTTGAAAACCCGCTTCAACGAAATGAGCCCAGGGCACTTGAAAAACCCGCTTCAAACTAAAATGAGCCCAGGGCACTTGAAAACCCGCTTCAACGAAATGAGCCCAGGGCACTTGAAAACCCGCTTCAAACGAAATGAGCCCAGGGCACTTGAAAACCCGCTTCCAACGAAATGAGCCCAGGGCACTTGAAAACCCGCCTAAACGAAATGAGCCCAGGGCACTTGAAAACCCGCTTAACGAAATGAGCCCAGGGCACTTGAAAACCCGCTTCCAACGAAAATGAGCCCAGGGCACTTGAAAACCCGCTTCCAACGAAATGAGCCCAGGGCACTTGAAAACCCCGCCTCAACGAAATGAGCCCAGGGCACTTGAAAACCCGCTTCAACGAAATGAGCCCAGGGCACTTGAAAACCCGCTTCAAACGAAATGAGCCCAGGGCACTTGAAAACCCGCTTCCAACGAAATGAGCCCAGGGCACTTGAAAACCCGCTTCAACGAATGAGCCCAGGGCACTTGAAAACCCGCTTCAACGAAATGAGCCCAGGGCACTTGAAAACCCGCTTCCAACGAAATGAGCCCAGGGCACTTGAAAACCCGCTTAAACGAAATGAGCCCAGGGCACTTGAAAACCCGCTTCCAACGAAATGAGCCCAGGGCACTTGAAAACCCGCCTAAACGAAATGAGCCCAGGGCACTTGAAAACCCGCTTCAACGAAAATGAGCCCAGGGCACTTGAAAACCCGCCTAAACGAAATGAGCCCAGGGCACTTGAAAACCCGCTTCAACGAAATGAGCCCAGGGCACTTGAAAACCCGCCTCCAACGAAATGAGCCCAGGGCACTTGAAAACCCGCTTCAACGAAATGAGCCCAGGGCACTTGAAAACCCGCTTCAACGAAATGAGCCCAGGGCACTTGAAAACCCGCCTCCAACGAAATGAGCCCAGGGCACTTGAAAACCCGCTTTGAAACCGAAATGAGCCCAGGGCACTTGAAAACCCGCTTCAACGAAATGAGCCCAGGGCACTTGAAAACCCGCTTCAAATCTAAATGAGCCCAGGGCACTTGAAAACCCGCTTCAACGAAATGAGCCCAGGGCACTTGAAAACCCGCTTCAACGAAATGAGCCCAGGCACTTGAAAACCCGCCTCCAACGAAATGAGCCCAGGGGGCACTTGAAAACCCGCTCAAACGAAATGAGCCCAGGGCACTTGAAAACCCGCTTCCAACGAAATGAGCCCAGGGCACTTGAAAACCCGCCTAACGAAATGAGCCCAGGGCACTTGAAAACCCGCTTTCCAACGAAATGAGCCCAGGCACTTGAAAACCCGCTTAACGAAATGAGCCCAGGGCACTTGAAAACCCGCTTCCAACGAAATGAGCCAGGGCACTTGAAAACCCGCTTCCAACGAAATGAGCCCAGGGCACTTGAAAACCCGCTTCCAACGAAATGAGCCCAGGGCACTTGAAAACCCGCCTAACTAAATGAGCCCAGGGCACTTGAAAACCCGCTTCCAACGAAATGAGCCCAGGGCACTTGAAAACCCGCTTCAAACGAAATGAGCCCAGGGCACTTGAAAACCCGCTTCCAACGAAATGAGCCCAGGCACTTGAAAACCCGCTTCCAACGAAATGAGCCCAGGGCACTTGAAAACCCGCCTAAACGAAATGAGCCCAGGCACTTGAAAACCCGCCAACGACTAAATGAGCCCAGGCACTTGAAAACCCGCCTCCAACGAAATGAGCCCAGGGCACTTGAAAAACCCGCCTAACGAAATGAGCCCAGGGCACTTGAAAACCCGCCTAAAAGAAATGAGCCAGGGCACTTGAAAACCCGCTTCAAACGAAATGAGCCCAGGGCACTTGAAAACCCGCCTAACGAAATGAGCCCAGGGCACTTGAAAACCCGCTTCCAACTAAATGAGCCCAGGGCACTTGAAAACCCGCTTCCAACGAAATGAGCCCAGGGCACTTGAAAACCCGCTTCAACGAAAATGAGCCCAGGGCACTTGAAAACCCGCTTCAACGAAATGAGCCCAGGGCACTTGAAAACCCGCTTCCAACGAAATGAGCCCAGGGCACTTGAAAACCCGCTTCCAACGAAATGAGCCCAGGGCACTTGAAAACCCGCTTCCAAAGAAATGAGCCCAGGGCACTTGAAAACCCGCTTCCAACGAAATGAGCCCAGGGCACTTGAAAACCCGCTTCCAACGAAATGAGCCCAGGGCACTTGAAAACCCGCTTCCAACGAAATGAGCCCAGGGCACTTGAAAACCCGCTTCCAACGAAATGAGCCCAGGGCACTTGAAAACCCGCTTCAAACGAAATGAGCCCAGGGCACTTGAAAACCCGCTTCCAACGAAATGAGCCCAGGCACTTGAAAACCCGCTTCAAACGAAATGAGCCCAGGGCACTTGAAAACCCGCTTCAACGAAATGAGCCCAGGCACTTGAAAACCCGCCTAAACGAAATGAGCCCAGGCACTTGAAAACCGCTTCCAACGAAAATGAGCCCAGGGCACTTGAAAACCCGCTTAAACGAAATGAGCCCAGGCACTTGAAAACCCGCCTAAACTAAATGAGCCCAGGGCACTTGAAAACCCGCTTCCAACGAAATGAGCCCAGGGCACTTGAAAACCCGCTCAACGAAATGAGCCCAGGGCACTTGAAAACCCGCTTCCAACTAAATGAGCCCAGGGCACTTGAAAACCCGCTTCAACGAAATGAGCCCAGGGCACTTGAAAACCCGCTTCAACGAAATGAGCCCAGGGCACTTGAAAACCCGCCTCAACGAAATGAGCCCAGGCACTTGAAAACCCGCTTCAAACGAAATGAGCCCAGGCACTTGAAAACCCGCCCAACGAAATGAGCCCAGGGCACTTGAAAACCCGCTCAACGAAAACCCAGAGCACTTGAAAAATGCCTCAACGAATGAGCCCAGGGCACTTGAAAACCCGCCTAACGAAATGAGCCCAGGGCACTTGAAAACCCGCTTCAACGAAATGAGCCCAGGGCACTTGAAAACCCGCTTCAACGAAATGAGCCCAGGGCACTTGAAAACCCGCTCAACGAAATGAGCCCAGGGCACTTGAAAACCCGCTTCCAACGAAATGAGCCCAGGGCACTTGAAAACCCGCTTCCAACGAAATGAGCCCAGGGCACTTGAAAACCCGCTTCAACGAAATGAGCCCAGGGCACTTGAAAACCCGCTTCAAAAAATGAGCCCAGGGCACTTGAAAACCCGCTTCCAACGAAATGAGCCCAGGGCACTTGAAAACCCGCTTCCAACGAAATGAGCCCAGGGCACTTGAAAACCCGCTTCAACGAAATGAGCCCAGGGCACTTGAAAACCCGCTTCAACGAATGAGCCCAGGGCACTTGAAAACCCGCTCAACGAAATGAGCCCAGGGCACTTGAAAACCCGCCTTCAACGAAATGAGCCCAGGGCACTTGAAAACCCGCCTAAAAATGAGCCCAGGGCACTTGAAACCCGCTTCAACGAAATGAGCCCAGGGCACTTGAAAACCCGCTTCAACTAAATGAGCCCAGGGCACTTGAAAACCCGCTTCCAACGAAATGAGCCCAGGGCACTTGAAAACCCGCTTCCAACGAAATGAGCCCAGGGCACTTGAAAACCCGCTTCAACGAAATGAGCCCAGGGCACTTGAAAACCCGCCTAAACGAAATGAGCCCAGGCACTTGAAAACCCGCTTCCAACGAAATGAGCCCAGGGCACTTGAAAACCCGCTTCCAACGAAATGAGCCCAGGCACTTGAAAACCCGCTTCCAACGAAATGAGCCCAGGGCACTTGAAAACCGCTTCCAACGAAATGAGCCCAGGGCACTTGAAAACCCGCTTAACGAAATGAGCCCAGGGCACTTGAAAACCCGCTTCAACGAAATGAGCCCAGGGCACTTGAAAACCCGCTTCCAACGAAATGAGCCCAGGCACTTGAAAACCCGCCTCAAAATGAAATGAGCCCAGGGCACTTGAAAACCCGCTTCCAACGAAATGAGCCCAGGGCACTTGAAAACCCGCTCAAACGAAATGAGCCCAGGGCACTTGAAAACCCGCTTCCAACGAAATGAGCCCAGGGCACTTGAAAACCCGCTTCAACGAAATGAGCCCAGGGCACTTGAAAACCCGCTTCCAACGAAATGAGCCCAGGGCACTTGAAAACCCGCCTCAACGAAATGAGCCCAGGGCACTTGAAAACCCGCTTCAACGAAATGAGCCCAGGCACTTGAAAACCCGCCTAAACGAAATGAGCCCAGGGCACTTGAAAACCCGCTCCAACGAAAATGAGCCCAGGGCACTTGAAAACCCGCTTCAACGAAATGAGCCCAGGGCACTTGAAAAACCCGCTTCCAACGAAATGAGCCCAGGGCACTTGAAAACCCGCTTCAACGAAATGAGCCCAGGCACTTGAAAACCCGCTTCAACGAAATGAGCCCAGGGCACTTGAAAACCCGCTTCCAACGAAATGAGCCCAGGGCACTTGAAAACCCGCTTAACGAAATGAGCCCAGGGCACTTGAAAACCGCTGCCAACGAAATGAGCCCAGGGCACTTGAAAACCCGCCTCAACGAAATGAGCCCAGGGCACTTGAAAACCCGCTTCAACGAAATGAGCCCAGGGCACTTGAAAACCCGCTTCAAACGAAATGAGCCCAGGGCACTTGAAAACCCGCTTCAACGAAATGAGCCCAGGGCACTTGAAAACCCGCTTAAACGAAATGAGCCCAGGGCACTTGAAAACCCGCTTCCAACGAAATGAGCCCAGGGCACTTGAAAACCCGCTTCAACGAAAATGAGCCCAGGGCACTTGAAAACCCGCTTCTAACGAAATGAGCCCAGGGCACTTGAAAACCCGCTTCAACGAATGAGCCCAGGGCACTTGAAAACCCGCTTCCAACGAAATGAGCCCAGGGCACTTGAAAACCCGCTTCAACGAAATGAGCCCAGGGCACTTGAAAACCCGCTTCCAACGAAATGAGCCCAGGGCACTTGAAAACCCGCTTCCAACGAAATGAGCCCAGGGCACTTGAAAACCCGCTTAAACGAAATGAGCCCAGGGCACTTGAAAACCCGCTTCCAACGAAATGAGCCCAGGGCACTTGAAAACCCGCTTCAACGAAATGAGCCCAGGGCACTTGAAAACCCGCTTCCAACGAAATGAGCCCAGGGCACTTGAAAACCCGCCTTCCAACGAAATGAGCCCAGGCACTTGAAAACCCGCCTAAATCTAAATGAGCCCAGGGCACTTGAAAACCCGCCCAACGAAATGAGCCCAGGCACTTGAAAACCCGCCTAAACGAAATGAGCCCAGGGCACTTGAAAACCCGCCTCAACGAAATGAGCCCAGGCACTTGAAAACCCGCTTCAAACGAAATGAGCCCAGGGCACTTGAAAACCCGCCTAACGAAATGAGCCCAGGGCACTTGAAAACCCGCTTCAACGAAATGAGCCCAGGGCACTTGAAAACCCGCTTCAAACGAAAATGAGCCCAGGGCACTTGAAAACCCGCCTTCAACGAAATGAGCCCAGGGCACTTGAAAACCCGCTTCAACGAAATGAGCCCAGGGCACTTGAAAACCCGCTTCAACGAAATGAGCCCAGGGCACTTGAAAACCCGCCTCAACGAAATGAGCCCAGGCACTTGAAAACCCGCTTCCAAACGAAATGAGCCCAGGGCACTTGAAAACCCGCCTAAACGAAAATGAGCCCAGGGCACTTGAAAACCCGCTTCAACGAAATGAGCCCAGGGCACTTGAAAACCCGCTTCAACGAAATGAGCCCAGGGCACTTGAAAACCCGCTTCCAACGAAATGAGCCCAGGGCACTTGAAAACCCGCTTCCAACGAAATGAGCCCAGGGCACTTGAAAACCCGCTTAACGAAATGAGCCCAGGGCACTTGAAAACCCGCTTCCAAACGAAATGAGCCCAGGCACTTGAAAACCCGCCAACGAAATGAGCCCAGGGCACTTGAAAAACCCGCTTCCAACGAAATGAGCCCAGGGCACTTGAAAACCCGCCTCCAACGAAATGAGCCCAGGGCACTTGAAAACCCGCTTCAAACGAAATGAGCCCAGGGCACTTGAAAACCCGCTTCCAACGAAATGAGCCCAGGGCACTTGAAAACCCGCTTCCAACGAAATGAGCCCAGGGCACTTGAAAACCCGCCTAACGAAATGAGCCCAGGGCACTTGAAAACCCGCCTCAACAAAATGAGCCCAGGGCACTTGAAAAACCGCTTCCAACGAAATGAGCCCAGGGCACTTGAAAACCCGCTTCAACGAAATGAGCCCAGGGCACTTGAAAACCCGCTTCCAACTAAATGAGCCCAGGGCACTTGAAAACCCGCTTCCAACGAAATGAGCCCAGGGCACTTGAAAACCCGCTTCAACCCGCTAAATGAGCCCAGGGCACTTGAAAACCCGCTTCCAACGAAATGAGCCCAGGGCACTTGAAAACCCGCTTCAACGAAATGAGCCCAGGGCACTTGAAAACCCGCCTCAACGAAATGAGCCCAGGGCACTTGAAAACCCGCTCAACGAAATGAGCCCAGGGCACTTGAAAACCCGCTTCAAACGAAATGAGCCCAGGCACTTGAAAACCCGCCTCCAACGAAATGAGCCCAGGGCACTTGAAAACCCGCTTTCCAACGAAATGAGCCCAGGGCACTTGAAAACCCGCTTCAAACGAAATGAGCCCAGGCACTTGAAAACCCGCTCAAACGAAATGAGCCCAGGGCACTTGAAAACCCGCTTCCAAATCTGAAATGAGCCCAGGGCACTTGAAAACCCGCTTCAACGAAATGAGCCCAGGGCACTTGAAAACCCGCTTAAACGAAATGAGCCCAGGGCACTTGAAAACCCGCTCAAACGAAAAGCCCAGGGCACTTGAAAACCCGCTTCAACGAAATGAGCCCAGGGCACTTGAAAACCCGCTTCCAACTAAATGAGCCCAGGGCACTTGAAAACCCGCTTAACGAAATGAGCCCAGGGCACTTGAAAACCCGCTTCAACGAAATGAGCCCAGAGCACTTGAAAACCCGCTAAACGAAATGAGCCCAGGGCACTTGAAAACCCGCTTCCAACGAAATGAGCCCAGGGCACTTGAAAACCCGCCCAACGAAAATGAGCCCAGGGCACTTGAAAACCCGCTTCCAACGAAATGAGCCCAGGGCACTTGAAAACCCGCTTCAAACGAAATGAGCCCAGGGCACTTGAAAACCCGCTCCAACGAAATGAGCCCAGGGCACTTGAAAACCCGCTCCAACGAAATGAGCCCAGGCACTTGAAAACCCGCTTAACGAAATGAGCCCAGGGCACTTGAAAACCCGCTTCAAACGAAAATGAGCCCAGGGCACTTGAAAACCCGCCTAACGAAATGAGCCCAGGGCACTTGAAAACCCGCTTCCAACGAAATGAGCCCAGGGCACTTGAAAACCCGCTTCAAACGAAATGAGCCCAGGGCACTTGAAAACCCGCCCAACGAAATGAGCCCAGGGCACTTGAAAACCCGCCTCAACGAAATGAGCCCAGGGCACTTGAAAACCCGCTTCAACGAAATGAGCCCAGGGCACTTGAAACCCGCCAACGAAATGAGCCCAGGGCACTTGAAAACCCGCTTCCAACGAAATGAGCCCAGGCACTTGAAAACCCGCTTCCAACGAATGAGCCCAGGGCACTTGAAAACCCGCTTCAACGAAATGAGCCCAGGGCACTTGAAAACCCGCCTCAACGAAATGAGCCCAGGCACTTGAAAACCCGCTTCAACGAAATGAGCCCAGGGCACTTGAAAACCCGCTCCAACGAAATGAGCCCAGGGCACTTGAAAACCCGCTTCCAACGAAATGAGCCCAGGGCACTTGAAAACCGCTTAACGAAATGAGCCCAGGGCACTTGAAAACCCGCTAAACGAAATGAGCCCAGGGCACTTGAAAACCCGCTTCCAACGAAATGAGCCCAGGGCACTTGAAAAACCCGCTTCCCAACGAAATGAGCCCAGGGCACTTGAAAACCCGCTTCCAACGAAATGAGCCCAGGGCACTTGAAAACCCGCTTCCAACGAAATGAGCCCAGGGCACTTGAAAACCCGCTTCAACGAAATGAGCCCAGGGCACTTGAAAACCCGCTTCAACGAAATGAGCCCAGGGCACTTGAAAACCCGCTTCCAACGAAATGAGCCCAGGGCACTTGAAAACCCGCTTAACGAAATGAGCCCAGGGCACTTGAAAACCCGCTCAACGAAATGAGCCCAGGGCACTTGAAAACCCGCTTCAACGAAATGAGCCCAGGGCACTTGAAAACCCGCTCTAACGAAATGAGCCCAGGCACTTGAAAACCCGCTCCAACGAAATGAGCCCAGGCACTTGAAAACCCGCTTCCAACGAAATGAGCCCAGGGCACTTGAAAACCCGCCTCAACGAAATGAGCCCAGGCACTTGAAAACCCGCTTCCAACGAAATGAGCCCAGGGCACTTGAAAACCCGCTTCCAACGAAATGAGCCCAGGCACTTGAAAACCCGCTTCCAACGAAATGAGCCCAGGGCACTTGAAAACCCGCTTTCAACGAAATGAGCCCAGGGCACTTGAAAACCCGCTTCCAACGAAATGAGCCCAGGGCACTTGAAAACCCGCTTCAACGAAATGAGCCCAGGGCACTTGAAAACCCGCTTCAAACGAAATGAGCCCAGGCACTTGAAAACCCGCCTCCAACGAAAATGAGCCCAGGGCACTTGAAAACCCGCTCCAACGAAAATGAGCCCAGGCACTTGAAAACCCGCTTCCAACGAAATGAGCCCAGGGCACTTGAAAACCCGCCTAACGAAATGAGCCCAGGGCACTTGAAAACCCGCTTCCAACGAAATGAGCCCAGGGCACTTGAAAACCCGCTTCCAACGAAATGAGCCCAGGGCACTTGAAAACCCGCTCCAAAAATGAGCCCAGGGCACTTGAAAACCAACGAAATGAGCCCAGGCACTTGAAAACCCGCTTCCAACGAAATGAGCCCAGGGCACTTGAAAACCCGCTTCAACGAATGAGCCCAGGGCACTTGAAAACCCGCTTCAACGAAATGAGCCCAGGGCACTTGAAAACCCGCTTCAACGAAATGAGCCCAGGGCACTTGAAAACCCGCCTAACGAAATGAGCCCAGGGCACTTGAAAACCCGCTTTCCAAACGAAATGAGCCCAGGGCACTTGAAAACCCGCTTCCAACGAAATGAGCCCAGGGCACTTGAAAACCCGCCTAACGAAATGAGCCCAGGGCACTTGAAAAACCCGCTTCCAACGAAATGAGCCCAGGGCACTTGAAAACCCGCTTCAACGAAATGAGCCCAGGCACTTGAAAACCCGCTTCAACGAAATGAGCCCAGGCACTTGAAAACCCGCTTCAACGAAATGAGCCCAGGGCACTTGAAAACCCGCTTCAAACTAAATGAGCCCAGGCACTTGAAAACCCGCTTCAAACGAAATGAGCCCAGGGCACTTGAAAACCCGCTTCAACGAAATGAGCCCAGGGCACTTGAAAACCCGCTTCCAACGAAATGAGCCCAGGGCACTTGAAAACCCGCTCCAACGAAATGAGCCCAGGGCACTTGAAAACCCGCTTCCAACGAAATGAGCCCAGGGCACTTGAAAACCCGCTTCCAACGAAATGAGCCCAGGGCACTTGAAAACCCGCTTACAACGAAATGAGCCCAGGGCACTTGAAAACCCGCTCCAACGAAATGAGCCCAGGGCACTTGAAAACCCGCTTCCAACGAAATGAGCCCAGGGCACTTGAAAACCCGCTTCCAACGAAATGAGCCCAGAGCACTTGAAAACCCGCTTCCAACGAAATGAGCCCAGGGCACTTGAAAACCCGCTTAAACGAAATGAGCCCAGGGCACTTGAAAACCCGCTTCCAACGAAATGAGCCCAGGGCACTTGAAAACCCGCTTCAAACGAAATGAGCCCAGGGCACTTGAAAACCCGCTTCAACGAAATGAGCCCAGGGCACTTGAAAACCCGCCTAACGAAATGAGCCCAGGGCACTTGAAAACCCGCCGCCCAACGAAATGAGCCCAGGGCACTTGAAAACCCGCTTCAAACGAAATGAGCCCAGGGCACTTGAAAACCCGCTTCAACGAAATGAGCCCAGGCACTTGAAAACCCGCCTAAACGAAATGAGCCCAGGGCACTTGAAAACCCGCTTCAACGAAATGAGCCCAGGGCACTTGAAAACCCGCTTCAACGAAATGAGCCCAGGGCACTTGAAAACCCGCTTCAAACGAAATGAGCCCAGGGCACTTGAAAACCCGCCTCAACGAAATGAGCCCAGGGCACTTGAAAACCCGCTTCCAACGAAATGAGCCCAGGGCACTTGAAAACCCGCTTCCAACGAAATGAGCCCAGGGCACTTGAAAACCCGCTTCAACGAAATGAGCCCAGGGCACTTGAAAAACCCGCTTAAACGAAATGAGCCCAGGCACTTGAAAACCCGCTCCAACGAAATGAGCCCAGGGCACTTGAAAACCCGCTTCAACGAAATGAGCCCAGGCACTTGAAAACCCGCTTCAAACGAAATGAGCCCAGGGCACTTGAAAACCCGCTTCCAACGAAATGAGCCCAGGGCACTTGAAAACCCGCTTCAACGAAATGAGCCCAGGGCACTTGAAAACCCGCTTCCAACGAAATGAGCCCAGGCACTTGAAAACCCGCTTCAAACGAAATGAGCCCAGGCACTTGAAAACCCGCTTCCAACGAAATGAGCCCAGGGCACTTGAAAACCCGCCAAACGAAATGAGCCCAGGCACTTGAAAACCCGCCCAAACGAAATGAGCCCAGGGCACTTGAAAACCCGCTTCCAACGAAATGAGCCCAGGGCACTTGAAAACCCGCTTCCAACTAAATGAGCCCAGGGCACTTGAAAACCCGCTTCCAACGAAATGAGCCCAGGGCACTTGAAAACCCGCTTCCAACGAAATGAGCCCAGGGCACTTGAAAACCCGCTTCCAACGAAATGAGCCCAGGCACTTGAAAACCCGCTTCAACGAAATGAGCCCAGGGCACTTGAAAACCCGCTTCAACGAAATGAGCCCAGGGCACTTGAAAACCCGCCTAAACGAAATGAGCCCAGGGCACTTGAAAACCCGCTCCAACGAAATGAGCCCAGGGCACTTGAAAACCCGCTTCCAACTAAATGAGCCCAGGGCACTTGAAAACCCGCTTCCAACGAAATGAGCCCAGGGCACTTGAAAACCCGCCAACGAAATGAGCCCAGGCACTTGAAAACCCGCCTCAAACGAAATGAGCCCAGGGCACTTGAAAACCCGCTTCAACGAAATGAGCCCAGGGCACTTGAAAACCCGCTTCCAACGAAATGAGCCCAGGGCACTTGAAAACCCGCCTAACGAAATGAGCCCAGGGCACTTGAAAACCCGCTTCAACGAAATGAGCCCAGGGCACTTGAAAACCCGCTTCAAACGAAATGAGCCCAGGGCACTTGAAAACCCGCCCCAACGAAATGAGCCCAGGGCACTTGAAAACCCGCCTAAACGAAATGAGCCCAGGGCACTTGAAAACCCGCTTCCAACGAAATGAGCCCAGGGCACTTGAAAACCCGCTTCAACGAAATGAGCCCAGGGCACTTGAAAACCCGCCTAACGAAATGAGCCCAGGGCACTTGAAAACCCGCTTCCAAACTAAATGAGCCCAGGGCACTTGAAAACCCGCTTCAACGAAATGAGCCCAGGGCACTTGAAAACCCGCTTCCAACGAAATGAGCCCAGGGCACTTGAAAACCCGCTTCAACGGTAAAATGAGCCCAGGGCACTTGAAAACCCGCTTCCAACGAAATGAGCCCAGGGCACTTGAAAACCCGCCTAAACGAAATGAGCCCAGGGCACTTGAAAACCCGCTTCAACGAAATGAGCCCAGGGCACTTGAAAAACCCGCTTCAACGAAATGAGCCCAGGGCACTTGAAAACCCGCCTTCCAACGAAATGAGCCCAGGGCACTTGAAAACCCGCCTCCAACGAAATGAGCCCAGGGCACTTGAAAACCCGCTTCCAACGAAATGAGCCCAGGGCACTTGAAAACCCGCTTCCAACGAAAATGAGCCCAGGGCACTTGAAAACCCGCCTAAATGAATGAGCCCAGGGCACTTGAAACCGCTAAAAATGAGCCCAGGGCACTTGAAAACCCGCTTCCAACGAAATGAGCCCAGGGCACTTGAAAACCCGCCTAAACGAAATGAGCCCAGGGCACTTGAAAACCCGCTTCCAACGAAATGAGCCCAGGGCACTTGAAAACCCGCTTCAACGAAATGAGCCCAGGCACTTGAAAACCCGCTTCCAACGAAATGAGCCCAGGGCACTTGAAAACCCGCCTAAACTAAATGAGCCCAGGCACTTGAAAACCCGCTTCCAACGAAATGAGCCCAGGGCACTTGAAAACCCGCTCCAACGAAATGAGCCCAGGGCACTTGAAAACCCGCTCTAAACGAAATGAGCCCAGGCACTTGAAAACCCGCTTAAACGAAATGAGCCCAGGGCACTTGAAAACCCGCTTCAACGAAATGAGCCCAGGGCACTTGAAAACCCGCCAACGAAATGAGCCCAGGGCACTTGAAAACCCGCCTAAACGAAATGAGCCCAGGGCACTTGAAAACCCGCTTTCAACGAAATGAGCCCAGGCACTTGAAAACCCGCTTAAACGAAATGAGCCCAGGGCACTTGAAAACCCGCTTCAACGAAATGAGCCCAGGGCACTTGAAAACCCGCTTCAACGAAATGAGCCCAGGGCACTTGAAAACCCGCTTCCAAACGAAATGAGCCCAGGGCACTTGAAAACCCGCTTCCAACGAAATGAGCCCAGGGCACTTGAAAACCCGCTTCAACGAAATGAGCCCAGGGCACTTGAAAACCCGCTTCAAACGAAATGAGCCCAGGGCACTTGAAAACCCGCCTCCAAATGAGCCCAGGCACTGAAAACCCGCTCCGAATGAGCAGGGCACTTGAAAACCCGCTCAACGAAAATGAGCCCAGGGCACTTGAAAACCCGCTTCCAACGAAATGAGCCCAGGGCACTTGAAAACCCGCCTAACGAAATGAGCCCAGGGCACTTGAAAACCCGCTCCAACGAAATGAGCCCAGGGCACTTGAAAACCCGCTTCCAACGAAATGAGCCCAGGGCACTTGAAAACCCGCTTCCAACGAAATGAGCCCAGGGCACTTGAAAACCCGCGCTCCAACGAAATGAGCCCAGGGCACTTGAAAACCCGCTTCAACGAAATGAGCCCAGGGCACTTGAAAACCCGCTCCAACGAAATGAGCCCAGGGCACTTGAAAACCCGCTTCCAACGAAATGAGCCCAGGGCACTTGAAAACCCGCTAACTAAATGAGCCCAGGCACTTGAAAACCCGCTTCCAACGAAATGAGCCCAGGGCACTTGAAAACCCGCTTCCAACGAAATGAGCCCAGGGCACTTGAAAACCCGCCTAACGAAATGAGCCCAGGCACTTGAAAACCCGCTTCCAACGAAATGAGCCCAGGCACTTGAAAACCCGCTTCAAACGAAATGAGCCCAGGGCACTTGAAAACCCGCCTAAAACGAAATGAGCCCAGGGCACTTGAAAACCCGCTCCAACGAAATGAGCCCAGGGCACTTGAAAACCCGCCTCCAACGAAATGAGCCCAGGGCACTTGAAAACCCGCCGCCAACGAAATGAGCCCAGGGCACTTGAAAACCCGCCTAACGAAATGAGCCCAGGGCACTTGAAAACCCGCCTCCAACGAAATGAGCCCAGGGCACTTGAAAACCCGCCTAACGAAAATGAGCCCAGGGCACTTGAAAACCCGCCTAAACGAAATGAGCCCAGGGCACTTGAAAACCCGCCTTCCAACTAAATGAGCCCAGGCACTTGAAAACCCGCTTCCAACGAAATGAGCCCAGGGCACTTGAAAACCCGCCTAACGAAATGAGCCCAGGGCACTTGAAAACCCGCTTCAACGAAATGAGCCCAGGGCACTTGAAAACCCGCTTTCCAACGAAATGAGCCCAGGGCACTTGAAAACCCGCTTCCAACGAAATGAGCCCAGGGCACTTGAAAACCCGCCTCAACGAAATGAGCCCAGGGCACTTGAAAACCCGCTTCAACGAAATGAGCCCAGGGCACTTGAAAACCCGCTTCCAACGAAATGAGCCCAGGCACTTGAAAACCCGCTTCCAACGAAATGAGCCCAGGCACTTGAAAACCCGCCTCAACGAAATGAGCCCAGGGCACTTGAAAACCCGCTTCAAACGAAATGAGCCCAGGGCACTTGAAAACCCGCTTCCAACGAAATGAGCCCAGGCACTTGAAAACCCGCTCAACGAAATGAGCCCAGGCACACTGAAAACCCGCTTTCCAACGAAATGAGCCCAGGGCACTTGAAAACCCGCCTAACGAAATGAGCCCAGGCACTTGAAAACCCGCTTCCAACTAAATGAGCCCAGGGCACTTGAAAACCCGCTTCCAACGAAATGAGCCCAGGGCACTTGAAAACCCGCCCAACGAAATGAGCCCAGGGCACTTGAAAACCCGCTTCCAACGAAATGAGCCCAGGGCACTTGAAAACCCGCTTCAAACGAAATGAGCCCAGGCACTTGAAAACCCGCTTCCAACGAAATGAGCCCAGGCACTTGAAAACCCGCCTCCAACGAAATGAGCCCAGGGCACTTGAAAACCCGCTTCCAACGAAATGAGCCCAGGGCACTTGAAAACCCGCTTCCAACTAAATGAGCCCAGGGCACTTGAAAACCCGCTTAACGAAATGAGCCCAGGGCACTTGAAAACCCGCCTCAACGAAATGAGCCCAGGGCACTTGAAAACCCGCTTCCAACGAAATGAGCCCAGGGCACTTGAAAACCCGCTTCCAACGAAATGAGCCCAGGGCACTTGAAAACCCGCCTCAACGAAATGAGCCCAGGGCACTTGAAAACCCGCTTCCAACGAAATGAGCCCAGGGCACTTGAAAACCCGCTTAAACGAAATGAGCCCAGGGCACTTGAAAACCCGCTTCCAACGAAATGAGCCCAGGGCACTTGAAAACCCGCCTCCAACTAAATGAGCCCAGGGCACTTGAAAACCCGCTTCAACGAAATGAGCCCAGGGCACTTGAAAACCCGCCTCCAACGAAATGAGCCCAGGGCACTTGAAAACCCGCTCCAACGAAATGAGCCCAGGGCACTTGAAAACCCGCTCCAACGAAATGAGCCCAGGGCACTTGAAAACCCGCTTCCAACGAAATGAGCCCAGGGCACTTGAAAACCCGCTTCCAACGAAATGAGCCCAGGGCACTTGAAAACCCGCCTAAACGAAATGAGCCCAGGGCACTTGAAAACCCGCTCCAAACGAAATGAGCCCAGGGCACTTGAAACCCGCCTAAACGAAATGAGCCCAGGCACTTGAAAACCCGCCTCCAACGAAATGAGCCCAGGGCACTTGAAAACCCGCCTCAACGAAATGAGCCCAGGGCACTTGAAAACCCGCTTCCAACGAAATGAGCCCAGGGCACTTGAAAACCCGCTTCCAACGAAATGAGCCCAGGGCACTTGAAAACCCGCTTCCAACGAAATGAGCCCAGGGCACTTGAAAACCCGCCCAACGAAATGAGCCCAGGGCACTTGAAAACCCGCCTCCAAAAAATGAGCCCAGGGCACTTGAAAACCCGCCTAACGAAATGAGCCCAGGGCACTTGAAAACCGCCTTCAACGAAATGAGCCCAGGGCACTTGAAAACCCGCTTCAACTAAATGAGCCCAGGCACTTGAAAACCCGCTTCCAACGAAATGAGCCCAGGCACTTGAAAACCCGCTTCCAACGAAATGAGCCCAGGGCACTTGAAAACCCGCCTCCAACTAAATGAGCCCAGGCACTTGAAAACCCGCCTAACGAAATGAGCCCAGGGCACTTGAAAACCCGCTTCCAACGAAATGAGCCCAGGGCACTTGAAAACCCGCTTCCAACGAAAATGAGCCCAGGGCACTTGAAAACCCGCCTAACGAAATGAGCCCAGGGCACTTGAAAACCCGCCTGAGCCAACGAAATGAGCCCAGGGCACTTGAAAACCCGCTCAAACGAAATGAGCCCAGGCACTTGAAAAACCCGCTCCAACGAAATGAGCCCAGGGCACTTGAAAACCCGCTTAACGAAATGAGCCCAGGGCACTTGAAAACCCGCTTCCAACGAAATGAGCCCAGGGCACTTGAAAACCCGCTTCCAACGAAATGAGCCCAGGGCACTTGAAAACCCGCTTAAACGAAATGAGCCCAGGCACTTGAAACCCGCGCCAACGAAATGAGCCCAGGGCACTTGAAAACCCGCTTCCAACGAAATGAGCCCAGGGCACTTGAAAACCCCGCCAACGAATGAGCCCAGGGCACTTGAAAACCCGCTTCCAACGAAATGAGCCCAGGGCACTTGAAAACCCGCTTCCAACGAAATGAGCCCAGGGCACTTGAAAACCCGCTTCAAACGAAAATGAGCCCAGGGCACTTGAAAACCCGCTTCCAACGAAATGAGCCCAGGGCACTTGAAAACCCGCCTAACGAAATGAGCCCAGGGCACTTGAAAACCCGCTTCCAACGAAATGAGCCCAGGGCACTTGAAAACCCGCTCAACGAAATGAGCCCAGGGCACTTGAAAACCCGCTTCCAACGAAATGAGCCCAGGGCACTTGAAAACCCGCTTCCAACGAAATGAGCCCAGGGCACTTGAAAACCGCCTTGAAACGAAATGAGCCCAGGGCACTTGAAAACCCGCTTCCAACGAAATGAGCCCAGGGCACTTGAAAACCCGCCTAACGAAATGAGCCCAGGGCACTTGAAAACCGCCTAAATCTAAATGAGCCCAGGGCACTTGAAAACCCGCTTCCAACGAAATGAGCCCAGGGCACTTGAAAACCCGCCTAACGAAATGAGCCCAGGGCACTTGAAAACCCGCCTCAACGAAATGAGCCCAGGGCACTTGAAAACCCGCTTCCAACGAAATGAGCCCAGGGCACTTGAAAACCCGCCCAACGAAATGAGCCCAGGGCACTTGAAAACCCGCTTCCAACGAAATGAGCCCAGGGCACTTGAAACCCGCCCAACGAAATGAGCCCAGGCACTTGAAAACCCGCTTCCAACGAAATGAGCCCAGGGCACTTGAAAACCTGCCTTCAACGAAATGAGCCCAGGGCACTTGAAAACCCGCTTCAAACGAAATGAGCCCAGGGCACTTGAAAACCCGCCTAACGAAATGAGCCCAGGGCACTTGAAAACCCGCTTCCAAACGAAATGAGCCCAGGGCACTTGAAAACCCGCCTAAACGAAATGAGCCCAGGGCACTTGAAAACCCGCTTCCAACGAAATGAGCCCAGAGCACTTGAAAACCCGCCTAACGAAATGAGCCCAGGGCACTTGAAAACCCGCCTAAAACGAAAATGAGCCCAGGGCACTTGAAAACCCGCTTAAACGAAATGAGCCCAGGCACTTGAAAACCCGCCAAACGAAATGAGCCCAGGGCACTTGAAAACCCGCTCAACGAAATGAGCCCAGGGCACTTGAAAACCCGCTTCCAACGAAATGAGCCCAGGGCACTTGAAAACCCGCCTAAACGAAATGAGCCCAGAGCACTTGAAAAACCGCTTCCAACGAAATGAGCCCAGGGCACTTGAAAACCCGCCTCAACGAAATGAGCCCAGGGCACTTGAAAACCCGCTTTCCAACTAAATGAGCCCAGGCACTTGAAAACCCGCCCAACTAAATGAGCCCAGGGCACTTGAAAACCCGCTTCCAACGAAATGAGCCCAGGGCACTTGAAAACCCGCCTCAACGAAATGAGCCCAGGGCACTTGAAAAACCCGCCTCCAACGAAATGAGCCCAGGGCACTTGAAAACCCGCCCAACGAAATGAGCCCAGGGCACTTGAAAACCCGCTCAAACGAAATGAGCCCAGGGCACTTGAAAACCCGCTTCCAACGAAATGAGCCCAGGCACTTGAAAACCCGCCTAAAACGAAATGAGCCCAGGGCACTTGAAAACCCGCTTCCAACGAAATGAGCCCAGGGCACTTGAAAAACCCGCTTCCAACGAAATGAGCCCAGGCACTTGAAAACCCGCCCAACTAAATGAGCCCAGGGCACTTGAAAACCCGCTTCCAACGAAATGAGCCCAGGGCACTTGAAAACCCGCTTCCAACGAAATGAGCCCAGGGCACTTGAAAACCCGCCTAACGAAATGAGCCCAGGGCACTTGAAAACCCGCTTCAAACGAAATGAGCCCAGGGCACTTGAAAACCCGCTCAACGAAAAATGAGCCCAGGCACTTGAAAACCCGCTTCCAACGAAATGAGCCCAGGGCACTTGAAAACCCGCTTCAACGAAATGAGCCCAGGGCACTTGAAAACCCGCGCTCCAACGAAATGAGCCCAGGCACTTGAAAACCCGCTTCCAATCTAAATGAGCCCAGGGCACTTGAAAACCCGCTTCAAACGAAATGAGCCCAGGGCACTTGAAAACCCGCTTCCAACGAAATGAGCCCAGGGCACTTGAAAACCCGCCTCCAACGAAATGAGCCCAGAGCACTTGAAAACCCGCTCAACGAAATGAGCCCAGGGCACTTGAAAACCCGCGCCCAACGAAATGAGCCCAGGGCACTTGAAAACCCGCTTCCAACGAAATGAGCCCAGGGCACTTGAAAACCGCCTAACGAAATGAGCCCAGGGCACTTGAAAACCCGCTTCCAACTAAATGAGCCCAGGGCACTTGAAAACCCGCCTAAACGAAATGAGCCCAGGCACTTGAAAACCCGCTTCAAACGAAATGAGCCCAGGCACTTGAAAACCCGCTAAACGAAATGAGCCCAGGGCACTTGAAAACCCGCCTAACGAAATGAGCCCAGGGCACTTGAAAACCCGCCTAACGAAATGAGCCCAGGGCACTTGAAAACCCGCTTCCAACGAAATGAGCCCAGGGCACTTGAAAACCCGCTTCCAACGAAATGAGCCCAGGGCACTTGAAAACCCGCTTCTAACGAAATGAGCCCAGGGCACTTGAAAACCCGCTTCCAACGAAATGAGCCCAGGGCACTTGAAAACCCGCTTCCAACGAAATGAGCCCAGGGCACTTGAAAACCCGCTTAAAACCGAAATGAGCCCAGGCACTTGAAAACCCGCTTCCAACGAAATGAGCCCAGGGCACTTGAAAACCCGCTTCCAACGAAATGAGCCCAGGGCACTTGAAAACCCGCCCAAACGAAATGAGCCCAGGGCACTTGAAAACCCGCTTCAAACTAAAATGAGCCCAGGCACACTTGAAAACCCGCTAACGAAATGAGCCCAGGGCACTTGAAAACCCGCCCAACGAATGAGCCCAGGGCACTTGAAAACCCGCTTCCAACGAAATGAGCCCAGGGCACTTGAAAACCCGCCTCCAACGAAATGAGCCCAGGGCACTTGAAAACCCGCTTCAACGAAATGAGCCCAGGGCACTTGAAAACCCGCTTTCAACGAAATGAGCCCAGGGCACTTGAAAACCCGCCTAAACGAAATGAGCCCAGGGCACTTGAAAACCCGCCTCAACGAAATGAGCCCAGGGCACTTGAAAACCCGCTCCAACGAAATGAGCCCAGAGCACTTGAAAACCCGCTTAAACGAAATGAGCCCAGGGCACTTGAAAACCCGCCTAAACGAAATGAGCCCAGGGCACTTGAAAACCCGCCTCCAACGAAATGAGCCCAGGGCACTTGAAAACCCGCCTAAACGAAATGAGCCCAGGGCACTTGAAAACCCGCCTAACGAAATGAGCCCAGGGCACTTGAAAACCCGCTTCAACGAAATGAGCCCAGGGCACTTGAAAACCCGCTTCAAATCGAAATGAGCCCAGGGCACTTGAAAACCCGCCTCCAACGAAATGAGCCCAGAGCACTTGAAAACCCGCCTAACGAAATGAGCCCAGGGCACTTGAAAACCCGCTTCCAACGAAATGAGCCCAGGGCACTTGAAAACCCGCTTCCAACGAAATGAGCCCAGGCACTTGAAAACCCGCCTCAACGAAATGAGCCCAGGGCACTTGAAAACCCGCTTCCAACGAAATGAGCCCAGGGCACTTGAAAACCCGCCTAACGAAATGAGCCCAGAGCACTTGAAAACCCGCCTAACGAAATGAGCCCAGGGCACTTGAAAACCCGCTTCCAACGAAATGAGCCCAGGGCACTTGAAAACCCGCCTCAAACGAAATGAGCCCAGGCACTTGAAAACCCGCTTCCAACGAAATGAGCCCAGGGCACTTGAAAACCCGCTTCAACGAAATGAGCCCAGGCACTTGAAAACCCGCTTCCAACTAAATGAGCCCAGGGCACTTGAAAACCCGCTTCAACGAAATGAGCCCAGAGCACTTGAAACCCGCTTCCAACGAAATGAGCCCAGGGCACTTGAAAACCCGCTTCCAACGAAATGAGCCCAGGGCACTTGAAAACCCGCCCAACGAAATGAGCCCAGGCACTTGAAAACCCGCCTAAACGAAATGAGCCCAGGCACTTGAAAACCCGCTTCAACGAAATGAGCCCAGGGCACTTGAAAACCCGCCTCCAAATCGAAATGAGCCCAGGGCACTTGAAAACCGCCTTCCAACGAAATGAGCCCAGGGCACTTGAAAAACCCGCCTAACGAAATGAGCCCAGGGCACTTGAAAACCCGCTTCCAACGAAATGAGCCCAGGGCACTTGAAAACCCGCTCCAACGAAATGAGCCCAGGCACTTGAAAACCCGCTTCCAACGAAATGAGCCCAGGGCACTTGAAACCCGCCTCAACGAAATGAGCCCAGGGCACTTGAAAACCCGCTTCCAACGAAATGAGCCCAGGCACTTGAAAACCCGCTTCAACGAAAATGAGCCCAGGGCACTTGAAAACCCGCCTAAATCGAAATGAGCCCAGGCACTTGAAAACCCGCTTAACGAAATGAGCCCAGGGCACTTGAAAACCCGCCCAAACGAAATGAGCCCAGGGCACTTGAAAACCCGCTTCCAACGAAATGAGCCCAGGGCACTTGAAACCCGCTCAACGAAATGAGCCCAGGGCACTTGAAAACCCGCTTCCAACGAAATGAGCCCAGGGCACTTGAAAACCCGCCTTCCAACGAAATGAGCCCAGGGCACTTGAAAAACCCGCCTCCAAATCTAAATGAGCCCAGGGCACTTGAAAACCCCGCCTCAACGAAATGAGCCCAGGGCACTTGAAAACCCGCTGAGCCAACGAAATGAGCCCAGGGCACTTGAAAACCCGCTTCCAACGAAATGAGCCCCAGGGCACTTGAAAACCCGCCTAAACGAAATGAGCCCAGGCACTTGAAAACCCGCCTAAACGAAATGAGCCCAGGGCACTTGAAAACCCGCTTCCAACGAAATGAGCCCAGGGCACTTGAAAACCCGCTCAACGAAATGAGCCCAGGGCACTTGAAAACCCGCCTAAACGAAATGAGCCCAGGGCACTTGAAAACCCGCTTCAACGAAATGAGCCCAGGCACTTGAAAACCCGCTTAACGAAATGAGCCCAGGGCACTTGAAAACCCGCTTCCAACGAAATGAGCCCAGGGCACTTGAAAACCCGCTTCAACGAAATGAGCCCAGGCACTTGAAAACCCGCCTCCAACGAAATGAGCCCAGGGCACTTGAAAACCCGCCTAACGAAATGAGCCCAGGCACTTGAAAACCCGCTTAACGAAATGAGCCCAGGGCACTTGAAAACCCGCTTCCAACGAAATGAGCCCAGGGCACTTGAAAACCCGCTCAACGAAAATGAGCCCAGAGCACTTGAAAACCCGCTTCAACGAAATGAGCCCAGGGCACTTGAAAACCCGCTCTAAAAGAAATGAGCCCAGGCACTTGAAAACCCGCTTAACGAAATGAGCCCAGGGCACTTGAAAACCCGCTTAACGAAATGAGCCCAGGGCACTTGAAAACCCGCTTCAACGAAAATGAGCCCAGGGCACTTGAAAACCGTTCCAACGAAATGAGCCCAGGCACTTGAAAACCCGCCTAACGAAATGAGCCCAGGGCACTTGAAAACCCGCTTCAACGAAATGAGCCCAGGGCACTTGAAAACCCGCTTCCAACGAAATGAGCCCAGGGCACTTGAAAACCCGCTTCCAACGAAATGAGCCCAGGGCACTTGAAAACCCGCTCCAACGAAATGAGCCCAGGCACTTGAAAACCCGCTAAACGAAATGAGCCCAGGGCACTTGAAAACCCGCTTAACGAAATGAGCCCAGGGCACTTGAAAACCCGCTTCAACGAAATGAGCCCAGGGCACTTGAAACCCGCTCAAATGAAAATGAGCCCAGGGCACTTGAAAACCCGCCCAACGAAATGAGCCCAGGGCACTTGAAAACTTGAAAACCCGCACTTGAAAACCCGCTAAATGAAATGAGCCCAGGGCACTTGAAAACCCGCTCCAACGAAATGAGCCCAGGGCACTTGAAAACCCGCCTAAACGAAATGAGCCCAGGGCACTTGAAAACCCGCTTCCAGGAACGAAATGAGCCCAGGCACTTGAAAACCCGCTTCCAACGAAATGAGCCCAGAGCACTTGAAAACCCGCTTCCAACGAAATGAGCCCAGGCACTTGAAACCCGCCTCAACGAAATGAGCCCAGGGCACTTGAAAACCCGCCCAACGAAATGAGCCCAGGGCACTTGAAAACCCGCTTCCAACGAAATGAGCCCAGGGCACTTGAAACCCGCTTCCAACGAAATGAGCCCAGGGCACTTGAAAACCCGCCTAAACGAAATGAGCCCAGGGCACTTGAAAACCCGCTTCAAACGAAATGAGCCCAGGGCACTTGAAAACCCGCTTCCAACGAAATGAGCCCAGGCACTTGAAAACCCGCCTAAACGAAATGAGCCCAGGGCACTTGAAAACCCGCTTCAACGAAATGAGCCCAGGGCACTTGAAAACCCGCTTCAAATGAAATGAGCCCAGGGCACTTGAAAACCCGCTTCAACGAAATGAGCCCAGGCACTTGAAAACCCGCTTCCAACGAAATGAGCCCAGGGCACTTGAAAACCCGCTTCCAACGAAATGAGCCCAGGGCACTTGAAAACCCGCTTCAACGAAATGAGCCCAGGGCACTTGAAAACCCGCCTAACGAAATGAGCCCAGGCACTTGAAAACCCGCTTTCCAACGAAATGAGCCCAGGGCACTTGAAAACCCGCCAAACGAAATGAGCCCAGAGCACTTGAAAACCCGCTTGAGAAACCCGCCCAGGGCACTTGAAACCCGCTTCAAACGAAATGAGCCCAGGCACTTGAAAACCCGCTTCCAACGAAATGAGCCCAGGGCACTTGAAAAACCCGCTTCAAACGAAATGAGCCCAGGGCACTTGAAAACCCGCCTAACGAATGAGCCCAGGGCACTTGAAAACCCGCCTAACGAAATGAGCCCAGGGCACTTGAAAACCCGCTTCCAACGAAATGAGCCCAGGCACTTGAAAACCCGCCTAAACGAAATGAGCCCAGGGCACTTGAAAACCCGCCTAACGAAATGAGCCCAGGGCACTTGAAAACCCGCTTAACGAAATGAGCCCAGGGCACTTGAAAACCCGCTCCAACGAAATGAGCCCAGGGGCACTTGAAAACCCGCTTCCAACGAAATGAGCCCAGGGCACTTGAAACCCGCTTCCAACGAAATGAGCCCAGGGCACTTGAAAACCCGCCTCCAACGAAATGAGCCCAGGGCACTTGAAAACCCGCTTCAACGAAATGAGCCCAGGGCACTTGAAAACCCGCTTCCAACGAAATGAGCCCAGGGCACTTGAAAACCCGCTTTCAAAAATGAGCCCAGGGCACTTGAAAACCCGCCCAACTAAATGAGCCCAGGGCACTTGAAAACCCGCTGCCAACGAAATGAGCCCAGGGCACTTGAAAACCCGCCTAACGAAATGAGCCCAGGCACTTGAAAAACCCGCTTCCAACGAAATGAGCCCAGGGCACTTGAAAACCCGCTTCCAACGAAATGAGCCCAGGCACTTGAAAAACCCGCCTAAACGAAATGAGCCCAGGCACTTGAAAACCCGCTTCAACGAAATGAGCCCAGGGCACTTGAAACCCGCCTAAACGAAATGAGCCCAGGCACTTGAAAACCCGCCTCCAACGAAATGAGCCCAGGGCACTTGAAAACCCGCTCAACGAAATGAGCCCAGGGCACTTGAAAACCCGCCTAACGAAATGAGCCCAGAGCACTTGAAAACCCGCTTTCCAACGAAATGAGCCCAGGGCACTTGAAAACCCGGCTTCAAACGAAATGAGCCCAGGGCACTTGAAAACCCGCTTCAACGAAATGAGCCCAGGGCACTTGAAAACCCGCTTCCAACGAAATGAGCCCAGGCACTTGAAAACCCGCCCAACTAAATGAGCCCAGGGCACTTGAAAACCTGCCTAAACGAAATGAGCCCAGGCACTTGAAAACCCGCTTCCAACGAAATGAGCCCAGGCACTTGAAAACCCGCTTCAACGAAATGAGCCCAGGCACTTGAAAACCCGCTTCAAATCTAAATGAGCCCAGGGCACTTGAAAACCCGCTCCAACGAAATGAGCCCAGGGCACTTGAAAACCCGCCTCAACGAAATGAGCCCAGGGCACTTGAAAACCCGCTTCAACGAAATGAGCCCAGGGCACTTGAAAACCCGCTTAAACGAAATGAGCCCAGGCACTTGAAAACCCGCTTCAACGAAATGAGCCCAGGGCACTTGAAAACCCGCTTAAACGAAATGAGCCCAGGGCACTTGAAAACCCGCCTAACGAAATGAGCCCAGGGCACTTGAAAACCCGCTTCAACGAAATGAGCCCAGAGCACTTGAAAACCCGCCTAACGAAATGAGCCCAGGGCACTTGAAAACCCGCTTCCAACGAAATGAGCCCAGGGCACTTGAAAACCCGCTTCAACTAAATGAGCCCAGGCACTTGAAAACCCGCTCCAACGAATGAGCCCAGGGCACTTGAAAACCCGCCCCAACGAAATGAGCCCAGGGCACTTGAAAACCCGCTTCCAACGAAATGAGCCCAGGCACTTGAAAACCCGCTTCCAACGAAATGAGCCCAGGCACTTGAAAACCCGCTTCAACGAAATGAGCCCAGGGCACTTGAAAACCCGCTTCCAACGAAATGAGCCCAGGCACTTGAAAACCCGCCTTCCAACGAAATGAGCCCAGGGCACTTGAAAACCCGCCTAAACGAAATGAGCCCAGGGCACTTGAAAACCGCTTCCAACGAAATGAGCCCAGGGCACTTGAAAACCCGCCAACTAAATGAGCCCAGGCACTTGAAAACCCGCTCCAACGAAATGAGCCCAGGGCACTTGAAAACCCGCTTCCAACGAAATGAGCCCAGGGCACTTGAAAACCCGCTTCAACGAAATGAGCCCAGGGCACTTGAAAACCCGCCCAACGAAATGAGCCCAGGGCACTTGAAAACCGCTTCAATCGAAATGAGCCCAGGCACTTGAAAACCCGCTTCCAACGAAATGAGCCCAGGGCACTTGAAAACCCGCCTTCCAACGAAATGAGCCCAGAGCACTTGAAAACCCGCTTCCAACGAAATGAGCCCAGGGCACTTGAAAACCCGCCCAACGAAATGAGCCCAGGGCACTTGAAAACCCGCTTAACGAAATGAGCCCAGGGCACTTGAAAACCCGCTTCAAACGAAATGAGCCCAGGGCACTTGAAAACCCGCTCAACGAAATGAGCCCAGGGCACTTGAAAACCCGCCTAAACTAAATGAGCCCAGAGCACTTGAAAACCCGCTTCAACGAAATGAGCCCAGGGCACTTGAAAACCCGCCTAAACGAAATGAGCCCAGGCACTTGAAAACCCGCTTCCAACGAAATGAGCCCAGGGCACTTGAAAACCCGCTTCCAACGAAATGAGCCCAGGGCACTTGAAACCCGCTCCAACTGAAATGAGCCCAGGCACTTGAAAACCCGCCTCCAACTAAATGAGCCCAGGGCACTTGAAAACCCGCTTCAACGAAATGAGCCCAGGGCACTTGAAAACCCGCTTCCAACGAAATGAGCCCAGGCACTTGAAAACCGCCCAAATCTAAATGAGCCCAGAGCACTTGAAAACCCGCTTCCAACGAAATGAGCCCAGGGCACTTGAAAACCCGCCTAACAAAATGAGCCCAGGGCACTTGAAAACCCGCTTCCAACGAAATGAGCCCAGGGCACTTGAAAACCCGCTTCCAACTAAATGAGCCCAGGGCACTTGAAAACCCGCCTAACGAAATGAGCCCAGGGCACTTGAAAACCCGCCTAACGAAATGAGCCCAGGCACTTGAAAACCCGCTCTAACTAAATGGAGCCTAGGTACTGGAAAAACCCGCTTTCCAACGAAATGAGCCCAGGCATCTGAAAACCCGCCTGTTCAAAGATTTTAGGCAATTGAAAACTCCGCTTTCCCAGCAAACACACCAGAGAATGAAAAAACCCGCCCAACTAAATGTAATGAGCCTAGGCACTTGAAAACCCGCTTTCCAACGGAATCCAGAGCCCAGAGAACTTGAAAATTTAAGTTTCAAATTTAAAATTATTTCAGGCTTTGAAAACCTGTTTGGTCTAATGGAATCCAGGGTACTTGAAAAACCGCTCCAATAGTCGAGCCCAGAGCACTTGAAAAACCCGCTTTCCAATCTAAATGAGCTCAGCACTCTGAAAAACCTCGCCTAAATCTAAAAAGAGCCCCAGGGCGACCTTGAAAAACCCGCTTCAACGGGAATGAGTCAGGCACTCAGCGTCCTGCTTCCAAGGAGAAATGAGCCTGTCGCTCAAACCTGCCCAAATGAGCCCAGAGCACTTGAAACCCGCCCAACGAAATGAGCCCAGAGCACTTGAAAACCCGCTTCAATCAAATGAGCCCAGGGAATTTGAAAACCCGCTAATCCAAATGAGCCTAGGGCACTTGAAAACCCGCTTCAACTAAATGAGCCCAGGGCACTTGAAACCCGCTTTGAGCCCAGAGAACTGAAAACCGCCCAACGAAATGAGCCCAGAGCACTTGAAAACCCGCCCAACGAAATGAGCCCAGGGCACTTGAAAACCCGCCTAACCAAATGAGCCCAGGCACTTGAAAACCCGCTCAACGAAATGAGCCCAGGGCACTTGAAAACCCGCTTTCCAAACGAAATGAGCTCAGAGCACTTGAAAACCCGCTTAAATCTAAATGAGCCTTAGGGCACTTGAAAACCCGCTTCCAACGAAAGAGCCCAGGGCACTTGAAACCCGCTGGCTAACGAAATGAGCCCAGGCACTTGAAAATCCGCTCCAACAAAATGAGCCCAGGGCACTGAAAAACCCGCTTCAACGAAATGGTTTCTCAGGGCACTTGAAAACCCGCTTCAATGAGCTCAGGGCACTTGAAAACCTCGCTTCAGCTCTAAATGAGCCCAGAGCACTTGAAAACCCGCCTGGGAACGAAATGAGCCAAGGGCACTTGAAAACCCGCTCAAATTAAATGAGCTCAGAGCACTTGAAAACCCGCTCCAATCTTAAATGAGCCTAGGGCACTTGAAAACCTGCTTCAACGAATGAGCCTAGGCACTTGAAAACCCGCCTGAACTAAATGAGCCCAGGGCACTTGAAAACCCAGCTTCCAACAAAATGAGCCCAGAGCACTTGAAAACCTGCTCCAACGAATGAGTTCAGGGCACTTGAAACCTACTCAGAAATGACGGAAAAACCCGCTTCCAACAAAATGAGCTCAGGGAACTTGAAACCCACTATTCCAACGAAATGAGCCCAGGGCACTTGAAAACCAGCCTAACGAAATGAGCCCAGGCACTTTGAAACCGGCTTCGGCGAAATGAGCCCAGAGCACTTGAAAACCCGCTTAAACGGAATGAGCCCAGGGCACTTGAAAACCCGCTTCAACGAAATGAGCCCAGAGCACTTGAAAACCCGCTTTCCAAATCTAAATGAGCCCAGGGCACTTGAAACCCGCTTGGGAATCGAAATGAGCCCAGGGCACTTGAAACCCGCTTCAACGAAATGAGCCCCAGGCACTTGAAACCCGCTTCAACGAAATGAGCCCAGGGCACTTGAAACCCTTCTTCAACGAAATGAGCCCAGGCACTGAAACCGCTCAAATCTAAATGAACCCAGGGCACTTGAAAACCTCGCTTCAACGGAATGAGCTCAGGGCACTGAAAACCCGCTTCCAACGAAATGAGCTCAGAGCACTGGAAAACCTGCTCAACTAAATGAGATCTGTAGCACTTGAAAACCCGCTTCAATCTAGCGAGCCCAGGCACTTTTTGAAAACCCGCTCAACTAAATGAGCCCAGGGCACTTTGAAAACCCGCTCAACGAATGAGCCCAG
>JAEOAE010002372.1:0-12089 GCA_036365155.1 Meriones psammophilus | reverse complement strand
GTGCTCCTCCCATACATGAAGGTCTTAAGATGTTAATTATTTGAGTTGATTTTTGTAAAGTTTCTGAGATTACATTTAAAAGATCTTGATTTAAAAATTATATATATATATATATATATATATATATATAATGTATGTATGTATAATAACATCTTCTGAATTGTAATTGTTTGAGAAATTCACAGTTTCAGTCTGACAGACGTTAGGTGTTTCTACTTTTGCACTGTGATGCTCATTTGTGGTTCATAAATGAATAATTAATATTTGAATTAGATTGGTTAAATGAAATAAAGATGGTTAGTTCCAGCTTTTCATTCACAGTTAGTTTATGTTACAGAAAGATTGTACTTTGCTATGTATAAGTTTCTTTTGTGTGGTAGCTTATTTAAGCATTTTTTTTTTTTTTTTCTAATCAGAGGAAAAGGATTTCTCTCAGGAAATTGTGTGACTCTAATTGATGACAGATCTCAGTGAAGCGGTGGGTGAGGCTAGATGAGGCTGTTATTTTTACCATCAGACAGGGGAGAGTCAAAATTGATCTCTCTGAGCCTTTGATCCCTTTGAGATTAGATCAGATCCAGAAAGCAGCTGCATTTAAGGCTCACACACGAGCTGCCAGTTTCTTTCTGATCTCCAGAACATGGCAGCTTACAAAGTGGTTCATGCTGTCTGCTCAGCCTCTTTGTGAGACTCAAATTATGGGGACCAGACGAATGGCAGTTCTTGTCAGAGGGCTGATGTTGGCTGAGTGGGCATTTGCTACCAGGTGCCCCAGTAAAAGGCAGAGGATGGCAAGTCCATCAGGAGGACACTTACTGTGGTGAGTCCTGTGATTGTGCACCTCAGGTCTGCAGGTTGTCATGATGATCTCCTGGCCAAAGGGGAAAAGTCCCTGCACATGCTCCATTCCACTGTGGAGGGGAGAGTAAGCATTCAGACTCAGTTACATGATAAGCTGTGCTGCCAGGAATGCCTTTTTTAACAGTGTCCTCCCTCCCTACTCCCATCCTCGTATTGTAGCTCGATGGTCCCTCCTTGGATGTCCTCACATTCCCTTTCCAAGTTCACCTTTTTTAAAGTGAGCCTCCTCCAGAGAAAAATAACTTAATTCTTCATTCACACAGCTCATTTTTTAAATATTGATAGTTACATTTATATGATAAGTGTGCATGCATTTTGTGATGTTCTTAATGTGAGCTATAATGCATGTTAAATATGCATTGGTTGATGACAAAGGATGTGCTCTATGAAGTCATCATTAGTAGGTAATTTTTGCAACATTGTAGACTGTACTTATGCAAACCTGTCAGCATGCACTCAGCCAGAGCCATTTAGCTCATTCCTTTATTGAAGTGTCTTTGGGGTGAGCGCCCTAAGTTTTGTCTATTAGCCATTGCTATGCAAAGACACTGTGTACACAAACACACAGCAGGGACATCAGGTCATGGAACACAGCAAAGGGCCCATTAGATCTTCTAATTCCCGAGTCTCCTTTACTGACAATGCTTTCGAGTCTCTACTACATTCTCATCTCAGGTGAAGACACTTGCTCAGCTCCTCCCTCCAGCACCTCTCCTGAAAATACCCTCTCCTCTAGTGTCTTGTATGCTAAGCTCTTCTGCTCCCCTAGCCAGCCTTCTTCCAGCTTTTCCACAGCTTTCCTGAGCTGGGGATTGTGGCTGACCTGTCCAGTGCTCCTTTTCCTCTGACATCCTCAAAGAAGGTCTATCCACGCCTATATCACTCGAATTCCAACATCCCATCATAGTATGTAACTGTATTCTTTCATAGCATCTTCCACTGGGTTCCACAGGCCACAGTCAGAGGAAGATGAATTGGACATCACAGGTGAGAAGAAGGCCTTTTACATAACTGTTTCCATACAGGAGGGACTAAAAGCAAACAGCGACAAAGCAGGAGCCCTAGGTTGGGCCACTTGGAAACACCTACCTCTTGACAACAAACAAGAGACATGAAGTCTTATGATATATTCTCTATGGCACCTTAATAATTGACAATTAAGACAATGTGTTTCAGTTTGCTGCCCTGTGGGTCATCCGGTTTCATTTTGAGGTACAAGGTTCCGTCCACTGCCCTCCTCTCCGTCCCTTGAAAAGTCCAGGTTGCTCAGCCTCTAGGCATTACTCTCCTAAACTTCCCAGAGCTCCATTAACTGATAGCAGCCATGAAGGAGGACATGCTTCTGGCCTCTCTACTGTTTTGGCGGCCTTCCTTTTCCCAGGCTACAGCTCTCAGGTTTCTCCCACTTCTTTTGACTGTCTTAAGTTCTTCCTGGCTCCCTCCTCTTCTCCTTCTTCCAGTTGATGCTATGTTCTGGGGTGAAATGGTGGGTAGTGGCATTGTTAGCCTTTCTACTCTGTGTACTCTGCCCCTGGTGCTTACTCCCACTTTTGTGTCTCTGCGGGTCTTAACATGTGTGACTCTAGGTATGGCCTCTCTTGCACTCCTGAGCTTCCTCCTGTAAATTCTTCCACGAGTACCTCGCTTGTCTGAATTCTCTTGCCATGTCTCCTGCAAGAGTCTTTTCTCAATGTTATGAATTGAATCTTCATCTATCCAACCACCAGACCAGAGTCTCAGCATCCTTGTCTTTCCTACTTCCCTTACAACTAACTGATGACTAAACATGAATTCCATTTCTAAACTGTCTCCTGTCAACTCTCATTTCCTTCTTTTACTGTGGCAATCCTGGAACAGATCTTGATAGCTACAAGTTTGGCTTTCATCCATACAGAGATCTTCAAACAATAGCTAAGCTTCAAACTGAGTAAATTTAAAGGTTAAAGCCATTATTTATCCTATCTCTTCATTGCATTTAGTTGCTTTGGGGATAAATGAAATCTTAGCAAGGCTCTCAAGGACCTTTCATATCTGACCCCAGCCAGGACTACTGTTCTTCTTGTTTCTGTGCAAAGAAGGGCTTTCTGCAAGACCCTGTTTAGCTGATTACGATGTATATTTTGTTATTTGTGACTCTTTTGTCTTTCAGTCTTTGGTTGGTGAAATGCTGATGAGCCTGTGAGACCCAGCAAAGCCAACTCTAGGGACTCGACATAACTAATTCTCCGATTTGTGTTAAGGAGTATGCTCTGTCTGCATTAGCACCTGTATTTTGCCTTATGGTATGTGGCCTTTTCTCTTGTTAATTGTGAGAAACCCTGTATGTCCTCATTCTTTCCTTCCTGGTACTATATAGATTTTGTAGTTTATGTATGTATCCAATAATAAATACACACATTCCCAGAAAATTACTTTCTACAAAACAGTGGTTTTTTTAATATCAGACTTTTCCTGTCTCCTGTCTTCAAAGCTCTCAGACATATTATAAAATGTAATTAGAATCAAATGTGTAAGATTACGAATCAACTTCCAGGTCCTACGGCATTGCCTTATCCTGTGTACCATGAAACCAGAAATATATATTTTATTTACCTGAGGCAGAGTCTCACTTTGTTGCCCTAGTGGGCGAAACGTCTCACAGCTTAGGCTGGCTCTTGAATTCATGATGATCCTCCTACCTCAACCTTCTCTAATTGTAGGTATGAGTGGCTATATCTGGCCTTACATATATACTTTCTTTAAAGAAGGCATATATATATATCTTCTGTATATATTATATTAATTATTTTTACATATTTTATATATTTATAATATAAATAATATATACATGTATGATATGTAATATAAAATATATAAATAGATAATAAATATAATATATAATATATATTATATATCCTTAAATATAATATAAAAATATCTTTTAAAATATATATGTTCTTTACATCTAGATTATATATTAATACATTATCTATTAAACTATGTACATAATTATTTTTAAACTATTTTTATCTTCTGATGAGCTACTAGCTCAAGAGTCCGAAATTCTAAAGTGAAATTGAGAAAACTTTGTAATCAGAGTAAAATGTCACACTGAACTGAAGGTAAACAGTGCAGCAGCAGCAAACAAAGCAATGCAAGAGTTAGTATTCAAAGCAAAACAAAAACAAAACAAAAATAAAACTTAGTAGCAAAGGCTGGAGAGACCACAGTTCAGAGCACTGCCTGCTTTTTACATAGTTCTGGAGTTGGTCTCCCTGTCCACAGGGCAGCTAACAAGTGCTTGTAACTCCAGTTCCAGGAGATCCGTGACTATCAGGTATGCATGGGGGTGCATATGTTATACAGAATGACACATAACATACATACACACAGGCTTTGACATATACAGATAAAAGAAAAACATCTTTTAAAGGCAGCAAATATACAAACACATCTAGAAGAACCAATGCTGGGAATGTAGGGGAGAAACCTAGAACAAAGAGACCCTTGACTGTTCCATCAGGTGCTCGTTACAAAGAATTCAGCCAGACTTCCTCAGAAGGCCCTCTGAGGGAGGAGCCCCGGATCTTGGCCTCAGAGTGCTAGAACCGGCTAAGAAAATAGCATCAAGAACTCCGGCTATTGCAGAGAAAACAAAGAACCCTCACTCACGGGAGAGGCAGAGCACGTCTGCTCACGAGGCAGCAGGCAGCAGCTAGGCAGTCTAGCTCACCCCGCTTCAGCTGTTTGCTCCTAATCCAGAGCGCTCAGCCTTCCCTGACGCCAAGTGATCCTTTCACACAGCCTTCACGCTGGCACTCTTAATATAAAACGACTTCCTCGCTCCTACTTCATAACTGTGATTTTGCTACCGTTATGAACTGGCAAAGATCTGCTTTTCTGATGATCTAGGAGCCCCGTGAAGAGGTTGTTCAGCCTTCCACTTCGCAGAGAGGCCGTGGGCCTACAGGTTGAGGTAGAACCACTGCTCTAATTCCTGCAGCAGTACTAGACATCCGCGTTGTCTTGTTCTTTGTTCCTTGGGATTCCTTCAGCTTCCCTACAAAAGCTGTCTAGGAAGGCAGAACCCTGCTGCTCCTCTGACATATATGAATACTGGCCAGAGCAGCCAGTTTTTGACAGGCTTTCTACAGACTCCAGGCTCCTATTTTCTGATGCAGAACATGAGAATCAAATCTGAGGGCCTGGATCACACTGGGATATCTATTATGCAACGGTGGGGGACAAGGGCCGCTCAGGCTATTGCAAATGGGAACTCTTGAGATGACATCCACTTAGACAGACTCTGTGCCAACAGAAACATGGTCACTCACCATTTCATCACCCGGTCAACAGCACCACGAGTGTGCAGAAACTTAGGCTCAACCTCGTCACCCAAAATTTCCAGCAAAAGGGTATTTTTATATAATCTTGATCCACAGGAAAATGATCTTCGCAGCAGAGCCCCCATGCTGAAGTTTTCTAGGGAAGGGCTGGGACTCTGGTCTAACAATTCAGTTGACAGCCTCAAATCAGAGAAAAAGCGTGCTAGTAGGATTTATAACAGAGCGCTGGCAAGCCATCAGTGAAATCATGCTCAAAGACACAATGCTTAATATTTGAAGAAAACCACTGTTTTGGTTCGAACAGAAAGTATTTCATGATAAAATGTGCTTTATAAAAACATGTTTCAGTAGAACATGAGGACTCTGGTTTGACAGACAAAACAAAACCAGAGGTAGGTCTCCACTTCTGAGGCTGCCTGGTCTTACATGGAAGTCTGATTGGATCCTGTGACCCATCTGATAGGTTTCAAAGGTGATGGAGTTTGAGAAAGTGAATTCAGATCGAGGTGAAGTTTTCTCAGGCGGTAGCCAGCCTGTTCCAGTTGCAATGTTTTTCTTCTCCATGTCCTTTCTTTGGGCTGGGGTAGGAGGCCAGGGGTGGGGGACGGGTAGCTGTTTTTGGCCTGAAGGCACGTGATCAGCTGGGTAAAAGAAGAGAGCAGGCACAGGAGTCCCCTTGAGAGCAACAGGAGATTTTTAGGAAGGTGATGGAGCATGACCCCTCTGGAAAGTTCTCCGTGAGGCAGTTTAGTGACTGTGTAGTAGAACTCCTGAGAAAATTATGTTTTCTAAATCCCCAGAGGATGAGAGGGAGCTTATAAGGTAGACAACTCAAGACTAGATAAGATGCATAACCTGAACACAAAGATCACAGAGACTGTTCTGTTTAGTTTGGGAACAGGAAGCAGTGTTAAACCAAGGAGGAGGCTCACAATAACTGAGAGTGAACACAAAGGTGTTGGGCTCCCTAAAGTCAGGCTGCCCAGAACTCTGATTTACTGTATTTATACAGATAACTTTGGCTATTCAAATGACAAGCTTTGCAATTTTAGCAAATATTTAATTTTCACCAGGCTTCAAAAGCATTGAGTCATTTAGCAGTGCTATAGTTTATGTGGTTTGTCCTGGCTGTGCTGAACATGGTCTCCAATTTACCAGGGCGGGAAGCAGTAGTGTCTTTGAGAGACAGTTTGGCTGTTAAGAGGAAGTACGCTACTCTCACAGGAGTAGGTAAGTTCTTAAGGGACCTGTCTTAGTTACTTCATGAGAGTGGTCATCTGAAAATGAGGCAGTCTCTGTTCTGTCTCCTCTGTAATGTTTCTGCTTTCAGCTGTGAGGTGAAGAAGCATGATGTTTTTGTTGGTATCACCCACCTGACTTCTCTAGCTTCCGAACCTCTGACCCAAGAGAAAAGCCGCTTGTCATAAATTAACCAGTGTCAGATATATTGTTCTAGCGCCAGAAATAATCCAAGACGGCCCGGAAACTTAGTCTTCATACCACAGCGACTTGATGGCAAATTTTTAAAATACAGTTCTGAAGTTTAGCAAGAAGAAGATCTCCCCAAGGTGGAAGATTTGGATGCAATGAAGGTGTCACAGACTCATGACTCCTACAGAGAACATCACCTACAGCAGGTACAGCGCAAGTTACAGAGTGCTGTGGCCTGCACACTTTTCTCTGTCTCAGGCTGCTCTTATTCCAAAGGATAAGGACAACCCAGAAGCAAGAGCATCGATTAAAATTAAGCCTGTATCAGCAAGTTGAACTGGTTTCTCTTGAGTTGAAAAGAAAACCAAACAGAAGCAACACTGCCAACACACAAATAAGACCTACCTGCAGATCTTCAGTCATGGGTGCCTCATCCATCAGAGCATACCTGGAAGACCAGGCTGTGAAAGTTGGGCTTACACCACCTCTCCTGGCCTCTACTACCCCACCCTAGCTTCATTGTTTATGCTGCCTTGACTTAGGGGATTCCCCAACTTCCCAGGGCACGACTCTGCCAATCTCTCCTCCCCAGCAACTTTCAGACTTCTCCAAGAAGCCCCGCCTCCTTTGTTTTGTGTGTTTGCTTGTAAGAGGTCAGAGCAGAGCTTGGGATTTTAGAATTTTGATTCCTTGACAGTCCCAGGTACTCTCCTATAAATGTAAAGCTCCCTTGTGGCAGGGACCATCTGTAAATGTGTTGTTCTCAAAGCCCCCATCTTACCTTTACTCAGTAACAGCATTCTGAAACATCAGGTGGTTGGATATTCAATTTCTGTTTGGGGGATGCTTAAAGTCTAACGTGACAGATAACTCTGATGTCTCAAATGAGATATAGTGTCGAATAGATTAAAACACAGCCAGAAAGAGAGTGGCTGTTGACTGAGCTGCTCCACTAGGTTGAGCATGATTAGCTTCCTGTCTCTCTATAGCCCGAATCCTGGACCTTCATTTGTCCATACATTGCCTCTTAGAACCAAAGCAGAAAGAGACAGACATAAAAAGGGGTGGGGACATTTCCTATCATCAGCCTCTACTATGGAACCAAAACAGCATTCTTGCTGGTCATACTCTGGTGGCGCCTGAGCTTAATGAATGGAATTTGGCTAAACTGCCCAGCCCAACACTAGTATTATGAAATCTTCCTCTGAGCCACTAAATGTGTAGTTTCTAACCTTGCAGGCCAAGCCAGCACAAGAGGAACAGAGAGGAGTGGAAGGACACACCACCAAGAGACGCAGTTGCAATCAATCACAGCCACTTTCTAGGATGAGAAACAGTCGCGCTGTGCGTACTCCCGCTCAACTCTTGTGGCTTTTAAATTGGGAACTGACATGAAAACTGCTGGGGAGTCTTTTTAGCCTGATAAAATGTGAGGTTGAGCTGCTTGCATTTTTTTTTCATCTTAAATTCTTGGTAGTCCTAGGAGCAGGGGCATAAGGCACAATAAGAATCTTTATTGTTTGCACAGCACACGGTCATCCAGTTAATAGGAAAACATTTTTCCTAAAATTAAATTTTCCTAGGAAAACAATTATTTAAATTAAGGGCAAAAAGTCCAAGACAATCTAACATCAGGAAAACTACTTCCTGCACCTACCCTCCAGAAGACTAAAAGCTGGTTGGGATTGAAGGCTGCATTTATCTATTCATGTCAGAATCTCCCATCCACAAAAGTAGCCTGGAGCTAATTTACTCTGTGAGTGTTCTCTGCATTCTGGTTTTAGCTTGTCCTGTGCCAGCACCACAGAGATACATCAGGACAGATATGTGTAAACATCCAGGCTCTTTTTTTTAAAAAAAAAAAGTGATGAGCAAGCACGACTGGTCACCTCCAAATGTCTGCTACATAGTCGTCATTTGCATTTGAATTTCCTAAGAGTTATAGCACTGTTGTTTCCTGTGAATTTATTCTTTCTTAATGCTCTGACATCTACATGAGATAGCAGTTTTATTGTTCTTGCTGGCTTCAGTAGTTCGGATCCTTCCTGCATGCTTGGGTCCAGCTGCCAGCCAAATGTCAGCCAGTAAGATGCTGTGAGGCTTTCCTCCTCAGACAAATGACAAAGTAGAGCTGCCTCAAAACCTACTCATCATGGCCCATTTGGGACCATGCAGCAGAAGAGCGTGTGGCTCTTACAGTGTTTCTATAGGAAGAGAAGGCAGTGCTATCCCAGGAGCCCCGCAAAGAGTGTGTGATGTGTCTGCCACAGTTAACTTTTAGAAATCGCTTATAATGTTAAAATCTTGGTCAACACAACTATAGCTAAAAAGAAAATTGTATCGGTAAAAGGCTGAATAGATAACATCAAGAGACAGTAAATGTACCAGGCTCCTTGCACCAGTTTTACTATACTTTGCTCTTTGCTCTTGAGGTGGTGCACTCGTGTGTGTGTGTGTGTGTGTGTGTGTGTGTGTGTGTGTTTGAGAACAGGTAATTTTTCCTGCTGCGCCTTCAGCACCTGTCCAGTGAAGTCATGGGATCTTGACATTGTCCCATGAAGGATATTTACACCATAGAGTCAGTGAATGATATAAATCACAGCTTGTTTTATTGTTTCAGGAGCTGTCTAGACTCCGAGTACCAGAGAACTGTCCTTCCAGACCTGACCCAAGGCTGAGCTTGTGTGGTTTTGTGGGCAAAGGACGCTTTAATGTTTTTAAGGCTTGAAGGATTGTAAACAAAGCATACACACAAGAATGTGACAGAGACCATATGTGGTTTATGTAAGTCTAATTTATTTACTCTGGTCTTTGGAGATTGAAGCTTGATTGATCCGTGGTCTAGATTTAACAGCAATGGAGATGATATTAATAATGCAGACTGAAGTAAACATCAGGCCAGTGAAGATGGCTCAGCAGGTAAGCAGACTTGCCCTCAAACCTGATGACCTGAGCATGACCCAGCCAGATTGTCACTTGTTTGGGCTTTTTTTTTTTTTTTTTTTGGTGGGGACATTGTTGGGATAACTTTGGTTCATTAAAGAAGCTTTTGCTTAAAAGACTGTAAGACTGTAATAAGCACAGCAGAGGCTCAGAACTATAAGTGCCAGTCGAGATCTGAAGGTGAGGCATACTGCTTCCTTTGGTGAGAGCCTTCTTAGATCAATTCTGAATTTGAGAGTTTCATTTTGAGTAGCGGAACTCCTGCCTTCCTGCAAGAAGAACTCTAGCAATGTAGTCTATATTTCTGAGGGATGCTGGACAGAGAACAGCTGCCTCGTGTGTACAGTGGACAGGACTATTCTTCTCAAGCTAGACAGCATTCATCTTCAAGAGTCCGCCACATCTCCCTGTAAAAGACCATCCTAGCTAAACCTGTTGACTATTGCCACCTTTTCACAAAAAGGTGCACAGGAGGGTCGGGTCCTCACCTGGGTGAGGTTACCCTCCCAGCCAGGCAGTATGTACTCTGCCTGACTGCACAGAGCTTCATGGTTCACATAGAGAACCTGCAAATTTTTTGACTCAGGGAGGCAGAAGGAGGAGGCGGTGCTGCATCCGCAGACTTGGGGAAGTTCTCATCCATCATGGGAGCAAATCTTTCCAGAGGTTGTTTTTTTGAGGGGGCACAGCATACCCCCAATGCTATGTGTGACTCTTTAAGACAGTTCATCATGTCAGGTGAATCTACAACCATAGGTTCACCTTGTTGCTACTTTATAATGTTGCTGGTATTAAGGAGTCATATTGGAAATATCTGGATATGAAGTTGGATTTTCCGGGTGATCTTCTGTGAAAGGGTCTTTGACCCCAAAGGGTCATGACCTACAGGTTGAGAACTGCCGTAAGGTCACCGTAATCTTCACCATGTTCTGTGGCAACCTGTTTCAGAGGAACTTGAATCCATCTAGTTTCATCATGGACCTGCAGCTGGGGATGATTACCTAGTTGGCCTCAGGGAAAAAAAATCGACAACATACAAGGCATGGGCAATTCCCAGCTTCTGGATCCTGTTGTACACTCAAAGAAATTAAAATCACCAGCCACAGGGTCAAAGCATCAGAATGTGTCTCATAGTGAGATAATTACCAGAGTCAGTCCAGTTATTATATCCACCATCTTACATAGTTACTCTATTCTTATGAAAATTTACTCTTAGTTAATTATTAATATAGGGTACAATATTAACTATAGTCCTCATGCTGTCCATTTGATCTCTCTGCTGCATCGCACTGCTTGCTCATTCTAATGAGATACTCAGCGGAGTCCTTGGAGGACTGTGGCTACTGATGTCAAATGCCGCAATGAAGAGCATCTCTAGTCAGGTGCAGATGTCGCTGTTCTCTGACGGTGCTCAGAACCAGCAGAGGCTGGATTGGTGGCTTAAGAAAATCGATCCAGTTACTTCAAAAGAAGCAATAACGCTTATCTTTAAAACTAGCAGGCAACAATGGCACAAACAGGCAAAAAGAAAGTCTTAAATTAAATATGTATAATGGCTGAGGATGTTGGGAGAGCATATGTTGATATTTATTGGGGCATTGTGTCTTCTTATAAATCATCTGATCCTTGTGAGAACTTTATGGTAAACACTACCTCCTTCATTTTACAGAGGAGCTGTCTGAGTCTCAAAACTTTAAATCATCAGCTTGAATCCATGGCAGGGTTCTGATTTAAGGTGCTCGCCCTAACCTCCTGAGTCCACAGGAGAAAATAACAGGATTGATGGCCATTTCGAGGTCTTTGGGCCACAGGAAGCCTCACAAACAGCTTGCAGTGCTGACTTGCCTGGCAGGCCAAGGCAGGGACTCCTGATGGCACCTCTGCCCACTCTTTCTAAGTGGCTCAAAGGGCTGTCTTCCATACTGTGGTTTCGTTTATGATCCCAGAGGGACAGCTGAGGGGCAGGAGCCACCAAACAGAACGGTAGACCCTGAGCTTGCAAGGTATATTCTATATCTTCATGACAACTGCACGTGAGAACGGGTCCTAGATAAGTACCGACGAGAGGAGAGGGTGGTGGGGAGCAGCCATAACAGCCATCAAGGACTTGGGAAGAAACAGCGAGGCGTGAACTGCCTGCTGCAGAGGCATACGCACTGATGCTGCTACTCTCTTGCAGCCTCCCTTGAGCATGCCCGCTTCCCCTAACAAGGCTTTCTTCTTTTTTTTTGGCTTTTCCCCACCCTTTCTCTCTTCCCAGGCTCCAGGCATGCAAGCTTATAAGGTGGATAGGAGGACAGACAAGGGAACAAAAATTCCAAAGCAGTGACTCAGGATCTAAAGGAATTTGAAGGAGAACAAATGTAAGTAAATAAGAAGGAGAATGGACCACCCTGTGATAGCCAGGTAGGTCTCTCCTGCTTTCCTGAAAGAATAACACCCAGCAAAACGCCAAGTAACATTATTTTGCAAACTGGAGGGATACGGGTCAGAGGCAAGGCAGGGCAGAGCATCCAACCACAGGATATC
>JAEOAE010003125.1:0-12540 GCA_036365155.1 Meriones psammophilus | reverse complement strand
TAACTGAGTATATACCACATGTGCCTATCTGCTTCTGGGATACCTCACTCAAGATTATCTTTTCTAGTTCCTACATTTGCCTGCAAATTTTATGATCTCCTTATTTTTTTTTGCTGAGTAGTATTCCATTGTGTAAATGTGCCACAATTTCTGTATCCATTTGTCAACTGAGGACATCTGGGTTGTTTCAGCCTCTGGCTATTACAAATAAAGCTGCTATGAACATGATTGAGTGAATGTCCTTGTTGTATACTTGAGCATCTTTTGGATACATGCCAAGGAGTGGTATAGCTGGATCTTGAGGTACCACTGTTCATAATTGTCTGAAAACATGCCAGATTGATTTTCAAAGTGGTTGTACAAGTTTACATTCCCACCAGCATTGGAGGAAGGTTTCTTTTTCTCCACATCCTCTACAGCATGTGTTATCACTTGAGTTTTTGATCTTAGTTATTCTGATTGGTGTAAGGTGAAATCTCAAGACATTTTGATTTCCATGTCCCTGATAGCTAAGGATGTTGAGCATTTCTTTAAGTGTTTCTCTGCCATCTGATATCCCTCTATTGAAAATTTTCTGCTTAGCTCTGTATCACAATTTTTAATGGGATTAATTGATTTGTTGCTGTTTAACTGCTTCTTCAGTTCCTTTCCCCTCTTGGTCCTTCTTTTCTCAATGCACTCTTCCACAAGACTCCCTGAACTCCACCCAATGTTTACTTGTGGGTCTCTGCATCTCTTTTCAGCAGGTGCTATGTGGAACAAATCAGAGAATAGCTATGCTAGGCTTCTGTCAGCAAGTATAACAGAGTTTCTTTAATACTGCCAGGGGTTGGCTATCTACCATAGGTTAAGTCTCAGTTTGGGCCTGTCATTGGTTAGACATTACACCAATTTCTGCATTGTTTTTGTCCCTACACATCTTGTATGCAGGGTCAGATTTTTAGAAGTTTTTGTGCTGGGTTGGTGTTTCTCACTCACAACTAGGAGTCTTGTCTATTCAGAATGTGGCCTCTTCAGTCTCCATGACCCCTGTTACTAGGAACTTAGCAAGAGTCACCTTATTAGCCTCCTAGGAGCCTACCCTGTCATAGGTCTCTGGCTTGTCAGAGATACCTCCGCTCAAACTTTCTCCTCTTTGCAAGCATTCTTATCCTCCTGTTCCTCCTCTCCGCAAGTCTGATACCAAACCTCATTATTCTCTATGCTCCCTTTCTCACCTGGATTCCTCTCACCAACTGTGTCTGCTACCTATTCTATTTCTCCTTCTTAATAAGATTTGAGCATCCTCCTTTCGACCTTATTTGTTACTTCAAAGACTTCTTTGAGTCTGTGAATTGTATTATGGATATCCTGTAGAATACGATAAAATCTTTTTAGATGTGAGTATATACCATATGTGTCTTTCTCGGTCTGGGTTATGTAACTCAGAATTATCATTTCACATTCCATCTACTTACCTTTAAATTTCAGAATTTCCTTGTCTTCCATACCTGAGTAGTATTCCTTTGTGTAAATGTGCCTCAGTTTCTTTATCCATTCTTCAGTTGGAGGACATCTGGGCTGTTTCCATTTTTTTGGCTATTACAAATAAAGCCATTTTGAACACAGTTGAGCAAATGTTCTTATTGTATGGTGGAGCATCATTTGGGTTATGCCCAGGAATGGCATAATTGGATATTGAAGAACAGCTATTGCCATTTTTTTTAAAGTGCCAGATTGATTTCCAAAGTAGTTGTTCAAGTTTGAACTCCACCAGAAATGGTGGAGTGTTCCCCTTTCTCTACATCCTCCCCAGCATGTGCTCTCAGTTGTGTTTTTGATCTTAGCCTTTCTGCTGGGTGCAAGATGGAAACTCAGCATCATTTTGACTTGCATTTCCTTGATGACTAAGGACAGTGTACACTTTTTAAGTGCTTCTCACCATTTAGATATTCCTCTGTAGAGAATTCTCTATTAAGCTCTGTACCCCATATATATATATATATATATATATATATATATATATATATATATATATATATATTTGCCTGCTCTTAGGACCCTTGTACTGGGTTGCCTTCTCTAGTCTTTTTTTTTCAACCAGGTTCATAGCAACTTTATTTGTAATAGCCAGAATCATATCTTGTAGGATATAAGCGAGTATATACCATGTTTGTCTTTCTCCTTCTGGGATACTTCACTCAGAATGATCTTTTCTAAATCCCACCATTTGCCTGCAAATTTCATGATTTTCTCCTTTTTGATTGCTCAGTAGTATTCCATTGTGTAAAAATATCACAATTTCTGTATCCATTCTTCCATTGATGGACATCTGGATTGTTTCCAGATTCTGGCTATTGTAAATAAAGCTCCTATAAACATGGTTGAACAAATGTCCTTGTTTTGTATTTGAGCACATTTTGGGTATATACCTAGCAGTGGTATAGCTGGGTCTAGAGGAAGCACTATTTCTCAATGTCTGAGAAAGCACCAGATAGACTTCCAAACTGGTTGTGCCAGTTTACATTTCCTCCAGCACTGGAGGAGAGTTCCCCTTTCTCCACAACCTCTACAGCATGCGTTGTCACTCGAGTTTTTCATCTTGGCCATTCTGATGGGTGTCAGGTGAAATCTCAGGGTCCTTTTTGATTTGCATTTCTCTAATGGCTAATGAGATTGAGCATTTCTTTAAGTGTTTCTCTGCCATTTGCTATTTAATCTATCGAGAATTCTCTGGTTAGCTCTGTTCCCTATTTTTTAATTGGATTACTTGGATTGTTCCTTTTCAGCTTCTTTAATTCTTTATATATTCTGGATATTAGCCCTCTGTCAGATAAAGGGTTGGTGAAGATTCTTTCTCAATCTGTAAGCAGTCATTTTGTTTTGATGATGGTGTCCTTTGCTTTACAGAAGCTTTTCAGTTTCATGAGGTCCCATTTACTGATTGTTGCTCTTAGAGCCTGTGCTGTTGGTGTTCTCTTCAGGAAGTTGTCTCCTGTGCCAATGAGTTCTAGGCTGTTCCCCACTTTTTCTTCTAACAGATTTAGAGTATCTGGTTTTATGTTGAGGTCTTTGATCCACTTAGACTTTGGTTTTGTGTAGAGTGATAAATATGGATCTATTTTCATTTTTCTGCATGTAGACATCCAGTTGGACCAGCACCATTTGTTGAAGATACTGTCTTTTTTCCATTGAATGGTTTTGGCTTCTTTTTCAAAAATCGAGTATTCATAGGGGTGTGGGTTTATTTCTGGGTATTCTATTTGGTTCCATTGATCCTGTTTTCTGTTTCTATGCCAATACCATGCAATTTTTATTATTATTGTTCTGTAGTACAGCTTGAGATGGGGTATGGAGATACTTCCAGATGATCTCTTGTTGTACAGGATTGTTTTGGAGATTCTGGGTTTTTGTTTCTCCATATGAAGCTGAGAATGCTTTTTCAAGGTCTGTAAAGAATTGAGCTGTTATTTTGATGGGAATTGCATTGAATCTACAGATTGCTTTTGGCAGGATGGTCATTTTAACAATGTTAATCCTACCAATCCATGAGCACGGGAGATCTTTCCATCTTCTGATATCTTTTTCAATTTTTTTCTTCAGAGACTTGAAGTTTTTCTCAAACAAGTTTTTCACTTGCTTGGTTAGTGTCACCCCAAGGTCCTTTATGTTATTAGTGGCTATTGTGAAGGGTGTTGTTTCCCTAATTTCTTTCTCAGCCCTTTTGTCTTTGGAATACAGGAGGGCTTCTCATTTTTTTTTTTTTTTTAGTTAATTTTGTATCCTGCCACTTTGCTGAAGGTGTTTATGAGCTGAAGGAGTTCTCTGGTTGAATTTTTGGGGTTGCTCATGTATAGTATCATATCACCTGTAAATTGTGACACTTTGACCTCTTCCATTCCAATTTGTATCCCCTGATCTCCTTGTCTTGTTTTTCTGGCTAGGACTTCAAGAACTATGTTGAAGAGATATGGAGTGAGTGGGCAACCTTGTCTTGTCCCTGATTTCAGTGGCATTGATTTAAGTTTCTCTCCGTTCAGCTTGATGTTGGCTATCGGCTTACTGTATATTGCCTTTACTATGTTTAGATATGCGCCTTGTATCCCTGATCTCTCCAAAACTTTAAATATGAATGGGTGTTGGACTTTGTCAAATGCTTTTTCGGCATGTAAGGAGATGATCATGTGTTTTTTCTCCTTCAGTTTTGTTTATGTGGTGGATCACGTTGATGGATTTCTATATATTAAACCACCCTTGCATGCCTGGGATGAAGCCTACTTGGTCATGGTGGATGATATCTTTGATATGTTCTTGGATTCGGTTTGCAAGTATTTTATTGAGTATTTTTGCATCAATGTTCATAAGAGAGATAGACCTGAAGTTCTCTTTTTTTGTTGGGTCTTTGTGTGGTTTAGGTATTAAGGTGACTGTGGCTTCATAGAATGAGTTTGGTAGTGTTCCTTCTGTTTCTATTTTGTGGAATAGCTTGAGGAGAATTGGAGTTATCACCTTCAAAGAAGGTCTTGTAGAATTCTGCGCTGAAGCCATCTGCTCCAGAGCTTTTTTTGGAGGGGAGACTGTTAGTGACTGCTTCAATTTCCTCAGGTGATATAGGGCTATTCAGTCTTTCTACCTGACTGATCTTGACTTAATGTTGGTAGATGGAATTTATCAAGAAAAATTTCCATTTCATTTAGATTTTCAAATTTTGCGGTGTATAGGCTTTTGTAGTATAACCTAATGATTGTTTGGATTTCCTCACTGTCTATAGTTGTGTCCTCCTTTTCATTTCTGATTTTGCTGACTTGGATAGAGTCTCTCTGCTTTTTAGTTTGTTTGGCTAAGTGTTTGTCTATCTTGTAGATTTTCTCAAAGAACCAGCTTTTTTCCCATTGATTCTTTGAATAGTTTTATTTGTTTCTAATTGATTGCTTTCAGCCCTGAGTTTAATTATTTCCAGCCATCTGCTCCTCTTGGGTGTATCTACTTCTTTATTTTCTAGGGTTTTCAGTTTGGCCATTAAGTTACTTGTATGTGATGTTACAGATTTCTTCTTTAAGGCACTTAGTGCTATAAATTTTTCTTTGAGCCCTGCTTTAATTGTGTCCCATAAATTTGGGTATGCTGTGCCTTCATTTTCATTGAATTCTAGGAAGTCTTTAATTTCTTTCTTTATTTCTTCCTTAACCCAGCTGTCATTGAGTAACAAGTTGTTCACTTTCTATGTGCATGTCAGTTTTTTTGTTGTTTCTGTTGTTGTTGAGGTCCAGCTTTAGTCCATTGTCATCAGATAAAATATAAGGGATCATTTCAATCTTTTTGTATCTGTTGAGGCTTGCTTTGTGACCAACTATATGGTCTATTTTGGAGAAGGTTCCATGCAGTGCTGAAAAGAAGTTATATGCTTTTGAGTTTGGGTGAAAATATCTGTAGACGTCTATTAGTTCCATTTGATTTAGGGACTCTGTAATTGCTTTTATTTCTCCATTTGTTTTCTGTCTAATTGATCTGTCCTTTGGTGAGAGTGGGGTGTTGAAGTCTCCCACTATTAAAGTATTAGGATCAATGTGTGATTTAAGCTTTAATAATGTTTCATTTACAAATGTAGGTCTTCTTGTATTTGGGGCATAGATATTCAAAATTGTGATGTCCTCTTGGTGGATTTTTCCTTTGATGAGAATATCGTGGCCCTCCTTATCTTTTTTGACTAACTTTGGTTGAAAGTCTATTTTATTAGATGTTAGGATGGCTACTCCAGCTTGTTTTCTGGAACCATTTGCTTGAAAAACAGTTTTCCAGCCCTTTACTCTGAGGTAGTGTTTATCTTTGTTGCATAGTGTGTTTCTTGGATGCAACAGAATGTTGGATCCTGTTTCCTTAACCATTCTGATAGCCTGTGTCTTTTTATTGGTGAGTTGAGTCCATTGATATTGATAGATAATAGTGACCAATGCATGTTAGTTCCTTTTGTAATGGAGTCGGTGATCTAACCCTGTTTCATTGCTTGTTTTCTTTTCATTTTTGTTGGGATCTTATCTTTATGCCCTGTTTTCTTGGGTGAATTTGTTTTCATTGGATTGGAGTTTTCCTTCTGGTATCTTCTGTAGGGATGGTTTGCTGTGTAGATATTGTGTAAATTTAGTTTTGTCATGTAATATTTTGTTTTCTCCATCTATGTTGATTGAAAGCTTTGCAGGGTATAGTAGTCTGGATTGATATTTGTGATCTCTTAGAGTCTCCATGATACTTGACCAGGCCCTTCTGGCTTTCATAGTTTCTGATGAGAAGTCCGGTGTGATTCTGATAGGTCTACCTTCATATGTTACTTGGCCTTTTTCCCTTGCTGCTTTTAATATCTTTTCTTTGTTCTGTAGATTTAGTGTTTTGACTATGATGTGACGTGATGTGTTTCTTTTCTGGTCTAGTCTATTTGGAGTTCTGTAGGCCTCTTGTATATTTATGGACATCTGTTTCTTTAAGTTGGGAAAATTTTCTTCTATGATTTTCTTGAAAATATTTTCTGGACCTTGGAGTCTGGAGTCTTCTTTTTCATGAATTCCTATTATTCTTAGATTTTTGTCTTTTCATAGCATCCTTGATTTCTTGGATATTTTGTGATTGGAACTTTTCTGATTTTACTTTTTTCTTTGAGAGAAGTATCCATTTCTGCAAGTGTGTCTTCAGCTCCAGAGATTCTCTCTTCCATCTCTTGTATTCTGTTGGTGATGCTTACTTTTGTGGTTCCTGATCTTTTCTCCAAGTTCTCCAGCTCAAGGGTTTTCTCATTTTGTGTTTTCTTTATTGATTCTAATTCTGTTTTCATGCCTTGCACCATTTCTTTCATGTGTTTGAATTTGGATTCCTGTCTCTCTATGATGGCCTCTATTTCTTTTTTCATTTCCTATTTATATGCCACTAATTATTCCTCTACTTGTGTATCTATTTGTTTGGCTATGTTTGCCTGTGTTTCTTTAAGGATATTGTCTATTTCTTCTTTCTTTGCCTCCAATTGACTGGCCATCTCTTTGAAAGACTTGTTCATTTCCTCCTTATGAGCCTCAAATAATTGGGCAAGCATGGCTTTAAAATCATTTTCCTGTGCTTCTGCTGAATTGGAGTATCCATCGATTTTGGGGTTTGCTGGTGAAGTCATGATGTCCTGATTTATGTTGGAAGTGTTCTTTCGCCTACCCCTGGCCATTGGCTTATCTGAAACCTTCCCTGTTTGTTTTTGGATTCTGCAGATCAGACTGGTGCTGTCTCTCTCTGGTGTCTGGAGAGTTCTTCAGGAAGCTGAGCACTCTCAGCGTGTGCTGAGGACTAGCTGTACCTGTGGGAGGAAAGTACGCAGGCGCAAACGGGGCAAACGCAAGCGTGTGTGCGCGTGCATGTGTGTGTCTGTGTGTGTAAGTGTGCGTGGACGTGTGTCTCGAGGGACAGAGTGATGGCTAATGTTGAACCCTTGAGTGTGTGGGAGGGCTCTGCACTGTATATGTCGCAGGCGCTAATGATGATCACAGCTCAATTTCTGGCATTAACTGCCTTAACTCCTCAATTAGGCCCACAGGGCAGGAACTTCAATGTCCCTAGTGCCCCTCTGTTTCCCAAAGTGGGTATATGGGTGGGAGGGGGGTTTGATGCCTGGCTTCTGATTTAGAAGGACCCAGGATCTGGGGAACTGCAGATTCTCAAGGGTGCACTCACTTACAGGCAGGTCTCTTGGTAGAGATCGTGGTATCTGGGGCTCTCTGCTCTCTGGTTTGGCCCTGCTTCTTTGATGTGCTCCGCCAGTTCTGTGCTGCTGTCACTGCCAGGTTCTGAGGTCTTGCTGCAGCTGGAGATTTCAGGGTGGTCACTTCAGCAGGGATGGGGTAACCAGGCTCTCTGTTCTCTGGTTTGGCCCTGGTTAGTCTTAAACTGGAGGGCTGTGGTGCCCCGCCAGTTCAGTGCTGCTCTGCCACCAAGTCCCGCTGTAACTGGAGACTGGGTCACTAGTCCGAATGCTTTCTGGAATGTCCTGGGGTCTCTTCGCTGTGCTCTCCAAGATTGGGAGGCCCAGCAGCTGGTGTGTCCAGGTTGTATGATGTTTCTGCCTGGTTTTGGTGAGTATATAGCATATTCTCTGTCACTGTGGGATTGGGTGGGCCGTACAGTCAGTGATCGCAATCCTGAGGAGCTAGTATGGCGTCTAGCAGATTCGCGCCCTGGGAGGATGGTGTAGCCGCTGTGCGAATCTGGAACTCTGGGACACGTACTGCTGGCTTTTGTCTGCCACTAAAGTGCTTGGGGCTCCTTTTCAGCGGCTGTATACCCCAGGCAGTTAGGTCTGCGCTGAGAAAGATGAGTCTGCTGTGCCTCTGTGCTGAGGAAGAAGGAGGTCTGGGGGAAGGGAGTGCAGCAAGATCAAAGGATCGGGTCTCTCCTTCCCCAAACAAGTCCCCGGGTGACCGGAGACCAAAGTTTTCACCTCCTGTGATATTCCCTGTTGTTCAGAAAGCCTCACTGTGGTTTTCCTGAGTTAGGGGTCCTTCCATTCACCAACTCAGAAGTTCAGGTATCCCACCGCTCAGAAACTGTGTGTGCTAGTAGCCATCTTGGCCCCGCCCCCCAAGAGACTTTTATTTTAGGGGATCATTCAAGTTATTTTGCATTTCTTGTTACTCCATATGAAGTTGAGAATTTTTCTTTTGAGGTTTGTAAAGAATTGTGTTGGTAATTTGATGGGAATTGCATTGAATCTGTAGGTTGCTTTTGGTAAAGTGGGCATTTTTACTACCTTAATCCAAACAGGCTATTACATTGGAGATCTTTCCATTTTCTGATATCTTCTTTTAATTCTTTCTTCAGAGACTAGAAATTTTTTTCATACAAGTCTTTGACTTTCTTGGTTAAAGTTACACCATGGTACTTTATATCCTCTTTGGCTATTGTGAAAGTTGTTGTATTCCTAATTTCTTTCTCAGCACATTTGTCTTTTGTATACAGATGGGTGCCAATTTTTTGCATTAATTTTATATCCTGCCACATTGTTGAAGGTATTTATCAGCTATAAGAGTTCCCTGGTAGAATTTTTTTGGTCACTCATGTATACCGTCATACCATCTGCAAATAGTGATACTTTGACTTTTTCCTTTCCAAACTGAGTCCCCTTGATCTCCTATCATTGTTTTCTTACTCAAGCTAGATTTCAAGAACTATGTTGAAGATATATGGAGACTGGACAGCCTTGCCTGTCCTCAATTTCAGTGGTATTGATTTTAGTTCTCTCCCTTTAGTTTAATGTTGGCTATAGGCTTGCTCTATATTGCCTTTACTATGTTTAGGTAAGTGTCTTGTATCCCTGATCTTTCTAGGACTTAAAACATAAACTAATGTAGCATTTTCTCAAATGCTTTTTCAAACTCAAAGGAGGTTATTATGTGCTTTTTTTCTTTCAGTTTGTTTCTTTGGCTGATTTCCATTTATTGGACCATCCCTGAATACCTGGGATGAATCCTACTTGTCATAGTGGATAATATCTTTGATATGTTCTTGAATTCTATTTGTATTTTGTTGAGTATTTGTGCATCAGTGTTTATAAGGGAGATTGGCCTGAAATTCTCTATCTTTCTTGGGTCTTTGTGAGGTTTATATATCAAGATGACTGTGGCTTCACAGATTGAGTTTGGTAATGTTCCTTCTGTTTCTCTTTTGTGGAGTAGTTTGAAGAGTATTGGTGTTAGCTCTTCTTTGAAGGTCTGGTAGAATTCTCCACTGAAACCATCTGGCCCAGGGCTTTTTATGGATGGAATAGGTTTTTTTTATTAATTACACTTTATTCTTTTTGTATCCCCCCATATGCCCCTCCCTACTCCCCTCCCAGTCCCACCCTCCCCCCCTTCTGTATGCATGCCTCTCCCCAAGTCCACTGATAGGGGAGGTCCTCCTCTCCTTCTTTCTGATCTTTTTTTGTTGTTGTTGTTCTTGTCAATGCAGTTTATTCAGGAACCTTGAACAATCATCTGACCCTGGGGAAAGCCAGCCCACAGCTTAAATAGCCTCTGGGTAGCCAACCCCAGTGTGCCACGTGGGCAATGCAGATAGGTCCACATACATGGAAGCAAGCCAGATCCTCAGCCTTAGCCAAATATGGAGTTGTTTGTGACAGAGATCACTCACCATCGGGAAGGTGGAAGGCGGAAACCAGCTCCATCTTTAAGGTGCTGCATTGCGCAGCTCTCTACAGTCCCCCCTTTTTGTTTTAGATGCATCAGGCCAGAGTAGAGGTCTGATCTCTGATATTAGAAATAAATTGGGACTTTGTACCAATGTTCATTTAGGTGTCATCCACCAAAGAGCATCAGACCCGTCCGATACCTTTTTTTCAGAGGCAGGACCTGGGGCATCAACCAGCATGCAATCAGACATGCTCTTCTCTGGGTCGAAAGTGGCTGACCCTGAGTGCAGTGCTTAGCCTCGCATCCTGAGCGTAACATTTTAGCTTTTTATGGTATCCAACCATGCTTGGGGAGACTGTCCTGCTTCAATGGCTGTAAAGGCCTGAATGATCATGGCTGCCTGATGGCCAACTGTTGGGCAGAGTGAATGAATTTTACGTAAGAATTAGGAAATAGTAAGAGCTGGAGAGGACAGGGCCTCCACAAAGAGAGCAACAGAACAAGAAAATTTGAACACAGGGAACTTCCCAGAGACTCATACTCCAACCAAGGACTATTCATGGAGATAACCTAGAACCCCTGCAGAGATGTATCCCATGGCAGCTCAGTCTCTAAGTGGGGTACATAGTAATGTGAAGAGGGACTGCCTCTGACATAATCTGACTGGCCTGCTCTTTGGATGGAATAGTTTTGATGACCGCTTCTATTTCTTTAGGGGACATAGGACTATTTACTTAATTTTTTTGCAATGGAGACCTTTGATGATATCTTATATTTCCTGAGGGGAAAAGGACTATATACTTTATATATCTATTTTTGATTCAACTTTGGTAAGGGGAATAGATCAAGAAAATTTTCCATTTCTTTTAGATTTTCAAATTTTGTGGCATATGGGCTTTTGAAGTAAGACCTACTAATTGTTCAGATTTTCTCAGTGTCTGTTGTTAAGTCCCCCTTTTCACTTCTGATTTTGTTGATTTAGATAGTATCTCTCTGTCTTTTAGTTAGTTTGGCCAAGGGTATGTCTATCTTGTTGATTTTCTCAAAGAACCAGTTCTTGGTTTAATTGATTTTTTGAATTGTTTTATTTGTTTCTAATTTACTGATTTCACCTTAAGTTTGATTGTTTTCAGCCATCTACTCCTCTTGTGAGTGTCTACTTCTTTTTTTTTTTTTTCCCCATCTTTTAGGTGAGCCGTTATGTAGCTTGAATGAAATGTTTCAAATTTCTTCTTAAAAACACTTAGTGCTATGAACTATCCTCTTAGCAATGCTTTCATAGTGTTCCATAAATTTGGGTAAGTTGTGCCTTCATTTTCATTGATTACTAGGACATCCCTAATTTCTTTCTTTTTTTCTTCCTGACCCAGCTGTCATTCAGTAGCAAGTTGTTCAGTTGCTATGTTTGGGTAAATTTTTGTTATTTCTGTTGTTATTGAGGTCCAGCTTTAGACCATGGTGGTGAGATAGGATACAAGGTATTATTTCTGTCTGCCTGTATTTGTTGAGGCTTTGTGACAAACTTTATGATCTTTTTTTGGAGAAGGTTCCATGAGCTGCTGAGAAAAACATAAATTCTTTTTTCTTTGACTGAAAAGTTCTGAAGATGTCTGTTAGGTCCATTTGAGTCATGACCTATGTTAGAGTCATTGTTAATTTGTTTAACTTCTGTTTTGTTGACCTGTTCTTTGTTGAGAGTGGGGTGTTGAAGTCTCCCACTATTTCTGCATAGGGATATATGTGTGGTTTAAGTTTTATTAATGTTTCTTTTTCAAATGTGGGTGTCCTTATACTTGGGGAATCGATATTCAGAATTGTGAGGTCTTCCTGTTGGAATTTTTCTTTGATGAGTATGAAGTGACCTTCCCATTTCTTTTGGTTAATTTTGGCTGAAAGTCTATTTTATTAATTTTAGAATGGCTACTCATGCTTGCATCTTTAGTCCATTTGCTTGGAAAGTTGTCTTCCAGCCCTTTACTCTCAGGTAATGTCTATCTTTGTGAATTAGTTGTGCTTCTTGTATGCAACAAATTGTTGGATCTTGTTTATGCATCCATTCTGTTAGTCTGTGTCTTTTTATTGGAGAATTGAGTCCACTGATGTTGAAAGAGATTAATGACCTGTCACTGTCAGATCCATTGATTTTGATGTTGGCTGTGGTAGCATGTTTGTGTGCTTGGTTACTTTTTGTTTTGCTGTAGTGAGGTTAATTATTTCCTTTGTTTTCTTGAAAGTAGTTTTCTTAGGTTGTATTTTTCCTTCTAGTGTCTTCTGTAATGCTAGATAGGTGAGTAGGTATTGTTTAATTTTGTTTTGTTGTTAAATATCTTGTTTTCTCCATCTATGAGGACTGAGAGTTTTGCTGGGTATAGTAGCCTGGGATGACATCAGTGTTCTCTTAGGC
>JAEOAE010001704.1:0-11927 GCA_036365155.1 Meriones psammophilus | reverse complement strand
GGTCCTGAACCGCCTGGGGGGGCCTCCCCCCTGTTTGCTGTAAAGTTAAATTTTTGGGAGAGTGAAGTTTGTCCCTTTTTTTTCAAATACATGAGAACATTTTCAAAATTTTTAAGAAGCTGATCCTCAACCTAGCAAATGGGGAGTTTTTTTGATAGAGAGCACTCACCTTGGGAAGGTGGAAGGCAAAAACCAGCTCCATCTTTCAGGGGGGAAACACAGCTTTTACAGTTCTTTTTTTTTTGGGAAAATGGGGAAAGGAAGAGGTCTGTTTCCTGATATTAGAAATAAATTGGGACTTTGTACTGATGTTCATTTGGGTGTCATCCACCCAAAGAGCATCAGACCTGCTGATACCTTTTCTCAGAGGGGAGGGGGGGATAAACCCCCATGCACCGAATGCTTTTTTTGGGCCCAAAGGGCCACCCTGAGGAGTGTTAGCCTGCATCCTGAGGAAATATTTTTTTTTATGGTGCCAACCATGCTTGGGGAGAATGTCCTGTAAATCAAAGGCCTGAATGGTCATGGCTGCATCACACGTTGTGAGATTTAACTAAAAAATACCACGGGAAACCAAGGAACCAACACCAAAAGGGCCCTCTAAGCCCCCCATGCCTGCCCATTCCTAAAGATGATTCATGGCTGCAGCAACCATGATGATAATCCGTGGCTAGTCCTGGTCCCCCTTTTAAAATTTCCCAGAAAATCCACCCCCAGCTGGTCCATTGTAGTATAAATTGTCCACCAATTACCTAAAATATAGTTTTGACAATTGTTTAGACAGATTTGGGAAGGGAAAAATTTCATGTTGTATGCTAGTACACAAAGTCCAGCATACTTCATTGTGTTGGTGACGATTTGCCATAGGGTATCAATTGCACCTAAAAGTGAAACCTCTGATTGAACACCACAAACCTTTTAGTTGAGCTTTAAATTTTTTTTTGTACATCTAATGCATGAGCTCCCTTTTTAAAAAGGTTTTAGGGTCTGGCGCTGCCCAGTATGACTCATGGCTAATGCTGGGGTGGGCCCAAAGGCCAATGAGATGGAGCAATGAAGCTGTAATTCCAAGATCCCTTTTCTCTGAAGAGAGCCCCCGGGGGGGGCATCAAGGGGCACAGGCACCCAGCGAGGCAGGGAAACCAGCGAAATTTGCAGATTACAGTATTGGGGCAAAAGCAAGTATCATTACTAAATTTTGGCTCTTCAAAATGAAAAAAAATGGGGTTTAAACAAACAGGTGGGCTTATAGGAAATATTAGAGAAGCCAATTATTATTTTTTCCCTTTTTTTTAAAAAACAAAATTTTCATCAATTACACTTTATTCACTTGCATCCCCCATACCCCCTCCTCCTCCCAATCCTACCTCCTCCCTCCTTGCTCTGCATGCATGCCACACCCCCACCACTGATAGAGGTTCTCCCTCTCCTTTCTGATCTTAGTCCATCAGTTCACACAAAAGTGTCTGTATTGTCCTCTACTATGGCCTGGTAAGGTTGTCTCCTCAGGAGGAGGTGACCAAAGAGCAGGCCAGTCAGTTCATGTTAGAGGCAGCCCCTCTTTCTCATTACTATGTAACCCACTTGACTCTGAACTGCCCTGGGCTACATCTGTGCAGGGTTCTGGGTTATCTCTATGAATAGTCCTGGTTGGAGTATGAGTCTCTGGGAAGTTCCCTGTGTTCAAATTTTCTTGTTCTGTTGCTCTCCTTTGGAGACCCTGTCCTCCCAGCTTTTACTATTTCCCAGTTCTTACATAAAATTCCATTCACTTGCCCAACAGTTGCCCATCAGGCTTAGCATCTGCTTTGATAGTCTGTAGGGCAGAGGCTTCTCAGAGACCCTCTGTGGTAGGTTCCTAGGTTGTTTCTGTTTTCTTCTTTCTTCTGATGTCCATCCTCTTGCCTTTCCGGATGGGGATTGGACATTTTAGTTAGGTCCTCTCTGCTTAGTTTCTTTTAGATGCACAGGTTTTAGTGGGTTTGTCCTATGTTGTATGTCTATATGAGTGAGATATACCATGTGTGTCTTTGCTTCTGGGACAACTCACTCAGGATGATCCTTTCCAGATCCCACCATTTACCTGCAAATTTCATGATTTTTATTTTTCATTGCTGAGTAATATTCCATTGTGTAGATGTACCACAATTTCTGCATCCATTCTTCAGTTGAGGGGCATCTGGGTTGTTTCCAGCTTCTGGCTATTACAAATAAAGCTGCTACAAACATGGTTGAGCAAATGTCCTTTTGTGTACTTGAGCCTCTTTTGGATATATGCCTAGGAGTGGTATGGCTGGATCTTGGGGAAGCACTATTCCTAGTTGTCTGAGAAACGCCAGATTGATTTCCAGAGTGGTTGTACAAGTTTACATTCCCACCAGCAGTGGAGAAGGGTCCCCTTTCTCCACAAACCTCTCCAGCATGTGTTGTCACTTGAGTTTTTGATCTTGGCCATTCTCATGGGTGTAAGGTGAAATCTCAGGGTTGTTTTGATTTGCATTTCCCAATGGCTAGTGAGGTTGAGCATTTCTTTAAGTGCTTCTCTGCCATTCGGCATTCCTCACAGAGAATTCCTCTGTTTAGCTCTGTTCCCATTTTTTAAGTGGATTACTTGGTTTGCTGCTTTTCAGCTTTTTTTAGTTCTTTATATATACTGATATGAGTCCTCTGTCAGATAAAGGGTTGGTGAAGATTCTTTCCCAATCTGTAGGAGGTCGCTTTGTTTTGATGACAGTGTCCTTTGCTTTGCAGAAGCTTTTCAGTTTCATGAGGTCCCATTTATTGATTGTTGCTCTTAGAGCCTGTGCTGTTGGTGTTCTGTTCAGGAAGTTTTCCCCTGTACCAATGAGTTCTAGGGTATTCCCACTTTTTTTTCTGCCGATTTAATGTGTCTGGTTTTATGTTGAGGTCTTTGATCCACTTGGACTTCAGTTTGTGCAGGGTGATAAGTATGGATCTATTTTCATTTTTCTACATGTAGACATCCAGTTGGACCAGCACCATTTGTTGAAGATGCCATCTTTTTTTCCATTGTATGGTTTTGGCGCCTTTTGTCAAAGATCAGGTGTCCATAAGTGTGTGGGTTTATTTCTGGGTCCTCTGTTTGGTTCCATTGATCCACCATTCTGTTTTCTATGCCAGTACCATGCAGTTTTTAAAACTGTTGCTCTATAGTACAACTTAAGATCAGGGATGGAGATACCTCCAGAAGATCTTTATTGTAGAGGATTGTTTTAGCAATTCTGGGTTTCTTGTTATTCCATATGAAGTTGAGAATTTTTCTTTCCAGGTCTGTAAAGAATTGTGTTGGTAATTTGATGGGCATTGCATTGAATCTGTAGATTGCTTTTGGTAAGATGGCCATTTTTACTATGTTAATCCTACCAAGCCATGAGCATGGGAGATCTTTCCATCTTCTCATATCTTCTTCTAGTTCTTTTTCAGAGATTTGAAATTTTTTTTCATACAAGTCTTTGACTTTTGGTTAGGGTTACCTGAGGTACCTTATGTCATTTGTGGCTATTGTGAAGGGTGTTGTTTCTACTTTCTTTCTCAGCCCTTTGTCTTTGTATACAGGAGGGCTACTGATTTTTTTTGAGTTAATTTTGTATCCGCCACTTTGCTGAAGGTGTTTATCAGCTGTAGGAGTTCCTGGTAGAGTTTTTTGGGTCACTCACGTATACTATCATATCATCTGCAAATAGTGATAATTTGACTTCTTCCTTTCCAATTTGTATCCCCTTGATCTCCTTCAACTGTCTTATTGCTCTAGCAAGGACTTCCAGAACTATGTTGAAGAGATATGGAGAGAGTGGGCAGCCTTGTCTTGTCCCTGATTTCAGTGGGATTGCTTTAAGTTTCTCTCCATTCAGTTTGATGTTGGCTATAGGCTTGCTGTATATCGCCTTTACTATGTTTAGATATGTGCCTTGTATCCCTGATCTCTCCAATACTTTTAAACATGAATGGATGTTGATTTTGTCAAAGGCTTTTTCAGCATCTAGGAGATTATCATGTGTTTTTTTTTTTCAATTTGTTAATATGGTGGATCACATTGATGGATTTCAGATATTGAACCATCCCCTGCATACCTGGGATGAAGCCTACTTGGTCATGGTGGATGATATCTTTGATGTGTTCTTGTATTCGGTTTTGCAAGTATTTTGTTGAGTATTTTTGCATCAATGTTCATAAGGGAGATTGGCCTGAAATTCTCTTTCTTGTTGAGTCTTTTTGTGAGGTTTAGGTACCAAGGTGACTGTGGCTTCATAGAATGAGTTTGGTAATGCTCCTTCTGTTTCTATTTTGTGAAATAGTTTGAAGAGAGTTGGTGTTAGCTTTTTCTTGAATGTTTGGTAGAATTTCTGCGCTGAAACCATCAGGTCCTGGGCTTTTTTGGATGGGAGACTTTCGATGACTGCTTCTATTTCCTTTGGGGGATATAGGACTATTTAATTGATTTACCTGGTCCTGATTTAGCTTTTGTAAGTGGAATCGATCAAGAAAAATTGTCCATTTCATTTAAATTTTCAAATTTTGTTCCATATAGACTTTTTGAAGTAAGTCCTAATGATTGTTTGATTTCAGTGTCTGTAGTTATGTCCCCTTTTCATTTCTGATTTTGTTGATTTGGATGGTGTCTCACTGCCTTTAGTTAGCTTGGCTAAGGGTTTGTCTATCTTGTTGATTTTCTCAAAGAACCAGCTCTTTGTTTCATTGATTCTTTTGAATTGTTTTATTTGTTTCTAATTGATTGATTTCAGCCCTGAGTTTGATTATTTCCAGCTGCCTGCTCCTTCTGGTGTGTCTGCTTCTTCTTTTCTAGGTTTTTAAGTGAGCCATTGGTGCTTGAATGAGCTGTCTCAAATTTCTTCTTGAAGGCACTTAGTGCTATGAACTTTCCTCTTAGCACTGCTTTCATTGTGTCCCACAAGTTTGGGTATGTTGTGTCTTCATTTTCATTGAGTTCTAGGAAGATTTTAATTTCTTTTCTTTATTTCTTCCCTGACCCAGCTGTCATTTAGTAGCAAGTTGTTCAGTTTCCATGTGTGTGTAGGCTTTTTGCTATTTCTGTTGTTACTGAGGTCCAGCTTTATTCCATGGTGATCCGACAAGATACAAGGGATTATTTCAATCTTCCTGTATTTGTTGAGGCTTGCTTTGTGACCAACTATGTGGTCTATTTTGAGAAGGTTCCATGAGGTGCTGAGAAGAAGGTAAATTCTTTTTGTGTTTGGGTGTAGGGTTCTGTAAATGTCTGTTAGGTCCATTTGATTCATTACCCCTGTTAGAGATATTGTTTCTTTTGTTTAATTTCTGTTTTGTTGACCTGTCCTTTGTTGAGAGCTGCGTTGAAAGTCTCCTACTATTAGTGTGTGGGATCTATATGTGGTTTAAATTTTATCAATGTTTCTTTCACAAATGTGGTGCCTTTGTATTTGGGGCATAGATGTTCAGGGATTGTGATGTCTTCTGTGAATTTTCCTTGATGAGTAAGGAAGTGTCCTTCCCCATCTCTTTGATTAATTTTGGTTGAAAGACTATTTTATCAGATATTAGAATGGCTACCCTGCTTGCTTCTGGGTCCATTTGCTTGAAAAGTCGTCTTCCATCCCTTTACCCTCAGGTAATGTCTATCTTTGTGTCTTAGGTGTGTTTTTGTATACAACAGATTGCTGGGTTTTGTTTACTGATCCATTCTGTTAGTCTGTGTCTTTTTTATTGAGAATTTAAGTCCATTGATATTGAGAGAGAATAATGACCAGTGGCTGTTAAATCCTTTTGACTTTTGATGTTGGCTGTGGTCATCAGGGTGTGTGTTTGTTTGCTTTTGTTTTACTGAAGTGAGGTTATTTATTTCTGTGTTTTGAAATGTAGCTAGCTTTTCTTGGGTTGGATTTTCCAGTGTCTTCTGTAAGCCTGATTTGTTTCATTTACGGATTTTTGCGGTTCTGCAGTCAGCTTGAGTTTCTCCATAGGTGACCCCAGCAGACTGTTTTGTAGGGCAACTGGGGGTGACATCTGTGTGGACAGGGGTTCCGTCAGTCCCTGTTGTACTGGGATAGTCTGTGTTGAAAAGTCAGGTGTGAGGCTGAGCGTTTGCCATCGCGGCTCCAGCAATTACTTTAACGGAATCAGCATTTAGTATTTTTTTCTTAGGAATACAGGAAAACTTGAAAAGTGTTACTCAGGATTTGTTTCTGTCAAACAACAAAAGCCAGTTGGAAAGAACAAACATGCAAAGTCTCAGGTTAAACTGTTTTTACATACGCACCAGCCTGTTAAATTATTATAACAGGAAAACTGAAAAGTGATATAACCGACTAACTCCAGTCCCAAGTTGTCCAAAAGAAGAACAAAAACACAAAAGCACTACTTTGTGAACTAAATCTCATGTGTCAGACAGACAATTAGGAGATAGAGGAAAACTGAAAAGCAATGTATCCTAACCTTACCCTGGGTGAAACAAAAGCCCTCAAAAGAACTGAAACCCTAACCTTTAACTGTTGAACTAATCCACATTCTAACCCCATTTGTCAATTATTATAAACAAGAAAAAAATGAAAAGGGGCAGGGACGCGCCCCAACTAAGCCCCCAAACCGGAACCCAAGTGTGTCGCCCTAAACCAGGGAATAAAGGAAAACCTCAAAAGTGTATCGCACCAACCCCACGCCCCTTAAATGCCAAATGGGAAAGAACAGAAATGCAAAGTCACAACTTGAACTAATCACATGGTCGCTGCCCGGATCAATTAGGTCTTGAGGAAAACTGAAAAGGATATAACGCGACCGTACTGCACAGAAACAAGTTTCGCCAGAAACGCAAAGTACAAATTTTAAACAGAATCACATGTGTTTCGCCACCAATTAGGAATACAGGAAACTGAAAAGTATTATATCAAGACTGTACGGCACAGAAACAAGTTTCCATCGAAAGAATGAAATGCAAAGTACAACTTGTAAACTAAATCACATGTGTCGCCTGCTCAATTATTATAACAGGAAAACTGAAAAGTGATATATCAAGACTGTACAAATACAGAAACAAGTTTCCATTGAAAAGAACAGAAAGGCAAAGCACAACTTTGTAAACTAATTCAAATATGTGTCGCCTCAATTATTAATAACAGGAAAAACTGAAAAGGGATATATACATAAATGTGCGGCAAAGAAACAAGTTTTCATCATAAAGAACAGAAACACAAAGCACAACTTTAAACTGCTTAATTCACATTCGTACACTTGTTCAATTATTATAAAGGAAAAAATGAAAAGTGATATAACCCTAACCCTAACCCTAACCCTAACCCTAACCCTAACCCTAACCCTAACCCCAAAACCCTAACCCTAACCCTTAACCCAACCTTAACCAACCCTGTTCTAACCCTAACCCTAAAGAAACCCTAACCCTAAAGGAACCCTAACCCTAACGTAAACTGCCACATGTGTGCTAAGCCTAATTAGGAAACAGGAAAACCCTAAAAGTGATATCTTGCACTGTACCAAGAAAAAAAAGTTTCCATGAAAGAATAGAAACGTAAAGCACAACTTGTAAACTAAATCACATGTGTCATGCCCGCTCAATTAGGAATACAGGAAAACTGAAAAGGATAATGCGACTGTACAGAACAGGAACAAGTTTCCAATAAAGAACAGAAAGGCAAAACACAACAATGTTAATGGAAATAACATTTGTGTTGCCCCCTCAATTAGGGAAACAGGAAAACTGAAAAGTGTTATATCCCACTTTACAGTACAGAAACAAGTTTCCATGAAAGAACAGAAAGAAAAAGCACAACTTTGTAAACTAAATCACATACATGTCGCCTGCCTCAATTAGGATAACAGGAAATCTGAAAAGTGATATATCACAATGTACAGCACAAACACAAATTTAGAAATTCAAAGAACAGAAACGCAAAGCACAAAAACTAAATCAAATGTGTGATGCCCGCTCAATTAGGAAAACAGGAAAATGAAAAGTGATATCTAGCACTGTACCTAATCAATTAAGTATGAACAGAACAGAAAACTAAAGAAACTTGTAAAGTGATATACGTGTACTCTGTTCAATTAGGGAATACAGGAAACTGAAATGTGATATTTTAGAGCATCTAAAAGAACAAAAGTGCACAAAACCTAAAAGTAAACCACATGTGTAACGCCTGTTCAATTAGTTATAACAGGAAAACTGAAACTGTAGTGATACAGACAAGTTTCCAACCCAGAAATGTAACTCAAACCTAAATCCCTAATGCTTAAAAGTGATATCCTAGAGCAATAGAAAGAAGTTTACAAAAGAACAGAAAGGAAAAGCACAACTAAAACTAAATCACAAGTGTGTCGCCGCTTCAATTAGGAATACAGGAAAACTGAAAAGTGATATCTCCCCATCAGTAGTGCACAGAAACAAGTTTCCAATAAAGAACATAAATGCAAAAGGCCAAACATTGGAAACTAAATCACATGTGTGTCGTAGCTCAATTAGAATACAGGAAAACTGAAAAGGATATCTTGCACTGTACAGTACAGAAACAAGTTTCCAAACAAAGAACAGAAAAGCAAAGTACTACTTTTAAACTAAATCACATGTGTGTCGCCGCTTCAATTAGGAATACAGGGAAAACTGAAAAAGTGATATCTCGAATGTATGGCAAAGAAAACAAGTTTTCATAAACGAAAGAATAGAAACACAAAGCAAACTTTTTAAATTAATTCAAATACGGTTGCCTGTTCAATTATTATAACAGGAAAACTGAAAAGTGATATAACCCTAACCCTAACCCTAACCCTAACCCCTAACCCTAACCCTAACCCTAACTCTAACCCTAACCCTAACCTTAACCCTAACCCTAACCCTAACCCTAACCCTAAACCTAACCCTAACTTGTTCCTATTAGAACAAGTTTCCAAAGAAAGAACATAAAGGAAAGCACTACTTGTAAAACTAAATCACATGTGTTCTAATCCCCAATTAGGAATACAGGAAAACTGGGAAAAGTGATATCCTGCAAATGTACCACAACAAAAAATTTAAAGGAAAGAACAGAAATGTAAAGCACAACTTTGTAAACTAATTACATGTGTTGTCGCTCAATTAGGGAATACAGGAAACTGAAAAGTTATATTTCCATTGTACAAAACAGAAACAAGTTTCCAAACAAAGAACAGAAAGGCAAAATCACAACTTTGTTAACTATATAACATTTGTGTTGCCCTCAATTAGGCAAACAAAACAGGAAATCTGAAGAGTGATTTCTCCCACTTTGTAGCACAGAAAGCACTTTCCAATGAAAGAACAGAAAGGCAAAGCAAAACTGTAAACTAAATCACATGTGTATCGCCTGCTCAATTAGGAAAATGGGTATATCTCAAATGTGATATATCACAATGTACATTTCACAGAAACAAGATTCCAAAGAAGAACAGAAAGGCAAAGCACAACTTTGAAAACTAAATCACATGTGTGTTGCCTGCTCAATTAGGAAAAGAGAAAAATGAAAAGTGATATCTCACACTGTACCTAACAGAAACAAGTTTGAAACGAAAGAACAGAAATGTAAAGCAGAACTTTTAAAGTAAGTAATATGTGTGTCGCCTTGCACAATTAGGGAATACAGGAAAACTGAAAGAAATCTCCCATTTTAGAGCACAGAAAGAAGTTTCCAATGAAAGAACAGAAAGGCAAAGCACAACTTTGGAAAGTAAATCACATGTGTGTCGCCTGCTCAATTAGGGAATACGGGAAAACTGAAAAGGATATCCTCACACTGTAGTACAGACAAGTTTCCAACGAAAAACAGAAATGTAACGCACAACTTTGTAAACTAAGTAACATGTGTGTCGCCTGCATAATTAGGAACACAGGAAAACTGAAAAGTGATATCTTCCATTTTAGAGCACAGAAAGAAGTTTCCTATGAAAGAACAGAAAGGAAAAGCACAACTATGTAACTAATCACAAGTAAAATGGTTGCTATTCAATTAGGGAATACAGGAAACTGAAAAGTGATATCTCCACTGTAGTGCATGAAACAAGTTTCCAATAAAAGAATAGAAGGCAAAGCACAAATTTGGAAACTAAATCACAAGTGTGTCGTGATGTTCAATTAGGAATACAGGAAAACTGAAAAAGTGATATCTTGCACTGTACCTCACAGAAACAAGTTTCCAACAAAAGAACAGAAATGTAAAGCACAACTTTTTAAACTAAGTAACATGTGTGAAGACTGCACAATTAGGAATACAGGAAAACTGGAAAAGTGATATAACTCACTGTACAGCACAGGAACAAGTTTCAACAAAAGAGAAGAAAAAAAAGCACTACTTTTAAAAAAGGAATCACATGTGTATCGCCTCACTCAATTAGGGAATACAGGAAAACTGAAAAAGTGTTATTTCAAGACTGTAAGGTACAGGAAAAAGTTTCATCAAAAGAACAGAAACGCAAAGTACAACTTTGTAAACTAATTCACATATATGTCGCCCATTCAATTATAACAGGAAAACTGAAAAGAGATACATCACACTGTACAGCACAGAAACAAGTTTCCAAAAGAATAAAAAACACAAAGCACTACTTTGTAAACTAAATCACATGTGTGTCACTTGCTCAATTAGGAATACAGGAAAACTGGAAAAGTTTATATATTAAATGTACAGCAAAGAAACAAATTTCCATCGAAAGAACAGAAATGCAAAGCACAACTTTGTATACTAATTCACATTCGTGCCTCTCCTGTTCATTTATTATAACAGGAAAACTGAAAAGTGATATAATACTAACCCTAACCCTAAGCCCCTAATACTAACCCTAACCCTAACCCTAACCCTAACCCTAACCCCAACACTAACCCTAACAATAACCCTAACCCTAACCCCACCCTAACCCTAACTCCTAACCCTAACTTGTTCTAAGAGGAAGAAGTTTCCAACAAAAGAACATACACGCAGCGCTAATTACATTGTGTAAACTAAATCACATGTGTGCCACTAGATCAATTAGGAATACAGAAAACTGAAAAGTGATATAATGCACTGTACAGCACAGGAACAAGTTTCAAATGAAAGAACAGAAAAGCAAGCACCTAATGTACTTTTTACATGGAATACAGGAAAATGTGTGTCACTAGCTCACTTAGAATACAGGAGAACTGAAAACTGTTATACATGCGCTTGTAAAGGATATATCGACCTAGAAACAAGTTTCCATCGAAAGAACAGAAACGCAAAGCACATCTTTGTAAACTAATTCACATTAGTTTCGCATGTTCAATTATTATAAAGGAAAACTGAAAAGTGATATAACCAACAAACCTTAACCCCTACACCCCTAACCCTAACCCTATCCTTAACCATAAACCTAGCCTCACCTCAACCCTAATCCTAACCGCAGGTAAGAACACCAACCCTAACCCCAACCCCTAACCCTAACCCTACCCCTAACCCTAACCGAAACCCTCATCCCTAAATCCTTAACCCTAACTTGTTCCTAACAGGAACAAGTTTCCAACAAAAAGAAAATAAACGCAGCACTGATTTGTAAACTAAATCACATGTGTCCCACTCCAATTAGGAATACAGAAAACTGAAAAGTGATATATCACACTGTACAGTACAGGAACAAGTATCGAGCAAAAGATCAGAAACGCAGCACTACTTTGTAAATTAATTCACATGTGGTCGCCTCCAATTGGGGAATACAGGAAAACTGAAAAGTGATATATTGCACTGTACAGTACAGGAACAAGTTTCAACACAAGAAGAGAAAAGCAAAGCGCTCACTTTTAAACGGAATCACATGTGTGTCGCCACAATTAGGAATACAGGAACACTGAAAATTGTTATCTCATGACTGTACAGCACAGAAACATGTTTCCATCCAAAGAAGAGAAACGAAAAGCACAACTTTGAAAACTAATTCACATG